>CM059478.1:0-112500 GCA_030408155.1 Lophura swinhoii
GATATATTTGGGAGAAATCTGGCCGTTCTGGAAGAAAAAGTCCTATTTTCTGGGGAGAAGGCCGGTATTTGTGGGTGAAAAGGTCCTATTTCAGGTGGAATCCTGGTATTTCTTGGAGATGTGATATGTTTGGGAGAAATGTGGCATTTCTTGAAGAAAATGTCCTCTTTCGGGGATAAAAGAGGTATTTGTGGGTGAAAAGGTCCTATTTGAAGGGGGAACCCTGGTATTTCTTGGAGAAGCTGTGATCTATTTGAGAGAAATGTGGCATTTCTGGAAAAAAATGTCCAATTTGGGGGGAGTCGGATGGTATTTGTGGGTGAAAAGGTCCTATTTGAAGGCGGAAAGCTGGTATTTCTTGGAGAAGATGTGATATATTTGGAAGAAATGTGGCATTTCTGGAAGAAACTGTCCTATTTTGGGGATAAAAGAGGTATTTGTGGGTGATAAGGTCCTATTTGAAGGGGGAAACCTGGTATTTCTTGGAGAAGATGTGATATATTTGGGAGAAATGTGGCATTTCTGGATGAAACTGTCCTATTTTGGGGATAAAAGAGGTATTTGTGGGAGAAATGTCCTATTTGAAGGGGGAAACCTGGTATTTCTTGGAGAAGCTGTGATATATTTGGGAGAAATCTGGCATGTCATGAAGAAAATGTCCTATTTTGGGGATAAAGCAGGTATTTGTGGGTGAAAAGGTCCTATTTGAAGGGGGAACCCTGGTATTTCTTGGAGAAGATGTGATCTATTTGGGAGAAATGTGGCATGTCTGGAATAAACTGTCCTCATCTGGGGATAAAAGAGGTATTTGTGGGTGAAATGGTCCTATTTGAAGGGGGAAAGCTGGTATTTCTTGAAGAAGCTGTGATATATTTGGGAGAAATGTGGCATTTCTGGAAGAAACTGTCCTCTTTTGGGGATAAAAGAGGTATTTGTGGGTGAAAGGATCCTATTTGAAGGGGGAACGCTGGTATTTCTTGGAGAAGTTGTGATATATTTGGGAGAAATCTGGCCGTTCTGGAAGAAAAAGTCCTATTTTCTGGGGAGAAGGCCGGTATTTGTGGGAGAAAAGGTCCTATTTCAGGTGGAATCCTGGTATTTCTTGGAGATGTGATATGTTTGGGAGAAATGTGGCATTTCTTGAAGAAAATGTCCTCTTTCGGGGATAAAAGAGGTATTTGTGGGTGAAAAGGTCCTATTTGAAGGGGGAACCCTGGTATTTCTTGGAGAAGCTGTGATCTATTTGAGAGAAATGTGGCATTTCTGGAAAAAAATGTCCAATTTGGGGGGAGTCGGATGGTATTTGTGGGTGAAAAGGTCCTATTTGAAGGCGGAAAGCTGGTATTTCTTGGAGAAGATGTGATATATTTGGAAGAAATGTGGCATTTCTGGAAGAAACTGTCCTATTTTGGGGATAAAAGAGGTATTTGTGGGTGAAAAGGTCCTATTTGAAGTAGGAAACCTGGTATTTCTTGGAGAAGCTGTGATATATTTGGGAGAAATGTGGCATTTCTGCAAGAAAATGTCCAATTTGGGGGGAGTAGGATGGTATTTGTGGGTGAATAGGTCCTATTTGAAGGGGGAAAGCTGGTATTTCTTGGAGAAGATGTGATATATTTGGGAGAAATGTGGCATTTCTGGAAGAAACTGTCCTATTTTGGGGATAAAAGAGGTATTTGTGGGTGAAAAGGTTCTATTTGAAGGGGGAAACCTGGTATTACTTGGAGAAGATGTTCTGTATTTGGGAGAAATCGGGCATTTCTGGAAGAAACTGTCCTATTGTGGGGATAAAACAGATATTTGTGGTTGAAAAAGTCCTATTTGAAGAGGGAAAGCTGGTATTTCTTGGAGAAGCTGTGATCTATTTGGGATAAATCGGGCATTTCTGGAAGAAACTGTCCTATTGTGGGGATAAAACAGATATTTGTGGGTGAAAAGGTCCTATTTGAAGGGGGAAAGCTGGTATTTCTTGGAGAAGATGTGATATATTTGGGAGAAATCTGGCCTTTCTTGAAGAAACTGTCCTCTTTTGGGGATAAAAGAGGTATTTGTGGGTGAAAAGGTCCTATTTGAAGGGGGAAAGCTGGTATTTCTTGGAGAAGCTGTGATCTATTTGGGAGAAATGTGGCATTTCTGCAAGAAAATATCCAATTTGGGGGGAGTAGGATGGTATATGTGGGTGAAAAAGTCCTATTTGAAGGGGGAATCCTGGTATTTCTTGGAGAAGATGTGATCTATTTGGGAGAAATGTGGCATTTCCGGAAGAAACTGTCCTCTTTTGGGGATAAAAGAGGTATTTGTGGGTGAAAAGGTTTTATTTGAAGGGGGAAACCTGGTATTTCTTGGAGAAGATGTGATATATTTGGGAGAAATCTGGCCTTTCTGGAAGAAACTGTCCTCTTTTGGGGATAGAACAGGTATTTGTGGGTGAAAAGGTCGTTTTTCAGGAGGAATCCTGGTATTTCTTGGAGAAGATGTGATATATTTGGGACAAATCTGGCATGTCAGGAAGAAACTGATCGACTTTGGGGAGAAAGGAGGTATTTGTGGGTGAAAAGGTCCTATTTGAAGGGGGAACCCTGGTATTTCTTGGAGAAGATGTGATATATTTCGGAGAAATGTGGCATGTCTGGAGGAAACTGTCCTCTTTTGGGGATACAAGAGGTATTTGTGGGTGAAATGGTCCTATTTGAAGGGGGATAGCTGGTATTTCTTGGAGAAGATGTGATATATTTGGGAGAAATGTGGCCTTTCTGGAAGAAAATGTCCTCTTTTGGGGATAAAGCAGGTATTTGTGGGTGAAAAGGTCCTATTTGAAGGGGGAAACGTGGTATTTCTTGGAGAAGATGTGATATATTTGGGAGAAATGTGGCATGTCTGGAGGAAAATGTCCAATTTTGGGGATAAAAGAGGTATTTGTGGGTGAAAAGGTCCTATTTGAAGGGGGAAACGTGTTATTTCTAGGAGAAGATGTGATCTATTTGGGAGAAATCTGGCATTTCTAGAAGAAACTGTCCTATTGTGGGGATAAAAGAGGTATTTGTGGGTGAAAAGGTCCTATTTGAAGGGGGAAAGCTGGTATTTCTTGGAGAAGATGTGATCTATTCGGGAGAAATGTGGCCTTTCTGGAAGAAAATGTCCTCTTTTGGGGATAAAAGAGGTATTTGTGGGTGAAAAGGTCCTATTTGAAGGGGGAAACCTGGTATTTCTTGGAGAAGCTGTGATCTATTTGGGAGAAATGTGGCATTTCTGCAAGAAAATGTCCAATCTGGGGGGAGTAGAATGGTATTTGTGGGTGAAAAGGTCCTATTTGAAGGGGGAAACCTGGTATTTCTTGGAGAAGATGTGATATATTTGGGAGAAATGTGGCATTTCCGGAAGAAACTGTCCTATTTTGGGGATAAAAGAGGTATTTGTGGGTGAAAAGGTCCTATTTGAAGGGGGAAAGCTGGTATTTCTTGGAGAAGATGTGATATATTTGGAAGAAATCTGGCCTTTCTGGAAGAAACTGTCGTCTTTTGGGGATAAAACAGGTTCTTGTGGGTGAAAAGGTCCTATTTGAAGGGGGAAAGCTGGTATTTCTTGGAGAAGATGTGATCTATTTGGGAGAAATGTGGCCTTTCTGGAAGAAACTGTCCTCTTTTGGGGATAGAACAGGTACTTGTGGGTGAAAAGGTCCTATTTGAAGGGGGAAAGCTGGTATTTCTTGGAGAAGATGTGATCTATTTGGGAGAAATGTGGCATTTCTGGAAGAAACTGTCCTCTTTTGGGGATAAAAGAGGTATTTGTGGGTGAAAAGGTCCTATTTGAAGGGGGAAAGCTGGTATTTCTTGGAGAAGCTGTGATATATTTGGGAGAAATGTGGCATTTCTGGAAGAAACTGTCCTCTTTTGGGGATAAAAGAGGTATTTGTGGGTGAAAGGATCCTATTTGAAGGGGGAACGCTGGTATTTCTTGGAGAAGATGTGATATATTTGGGAGAAATCTGGCCGTTCTGGAAGAAAAAGTCCTATTTTCTGGGGAGAAGGCCGGTATTTGTGGGTGAAAAGGTCCTATTTCAGGTGGAATCCTGGTATTTCTTGGAGATGTGATATGTTTGGGAGAAATGTGGCATTTCTTGAAGAAAATGTCCTCTTTCGGGGATAAAAGAGGTATTTGTGGGTGAAAAGGTCCTATTTGAAGGGGGAACCCTGGTATTTCTTGGAGAAGCTGTGATCTATTTGAGAGAAATGTGGCATTTCTGGAAAAAAATGTCCAATTTGGGGGGAGTCGGATGGTATTTGTGGGTGAAAAGGTCCTATTTGAAGGCGGAAAGCTGGTATTTCTTGGAGAAGATGTGATATATTTGGAAGAAATGTGGCATTTCTGGAAGAAACTGTCCTATTTTGGGGATAAAAGAGGTATTTGTGGGTGAAAAGGTCCTATTTGAAGTAGGAAACCTGGTATTTCTTGGAGAAGCTGTGATCTATTTGGGAGAAATGTGGCATTTCTGCAAGAAAATGTCCAATTTGGGGGGAGTAGGATGGTATTTGTGGGTGAAAAGGTCCTATTTGAAGGGGGAAAGCTGGTATTTCTTGGAGAAGATGTGATATATTTGGGAGAAATGTGGCATTTCTGGAAGAAACTGTCCTATTTTGGGGATAAAAGAGGTATTTGTGGGTGAAAAGGTCCTATTTGAAGGGGGAAACCTGGTATTACTTGGAGAAGATGTTCTGTATTTGGGAGAAATCGGGCATTTCTGGAAGAAACTGTCCTATTGTGGGGATAAAACAGATAGTTGTGGTTGAAAAAGTCCTATTTGAAGAGGGAAAGCTGGTATTTCTTGGAGAAGATGTGATCTATTTGGGATAAATCGGGCATTTCTGGAAGAAACTGTCCTATTGTGGGGATAAAACAGATATTTGTGGGTGAAAAGTTCCTATTTGAAGGGGGAAAGCTGGTATTTCTTGGAGAAGATGTGATATATTTGGGAGAAATCTGGCCTTTCTTGAAGAAAATGTCCTCTTTTGGGGATAAAAGAGGTATTTGTGGGTGAAAAGGTCCTATTTGAAGGGGGAAAGCTGGTATTTCTTGGAGAAGCTGTGATCTATTTGGGAGAAATGTGGCATTTCTGCAAGAAAATGTCCAATTTGGGGGGAGTAGGATGGTATATGTGGGTGAAAAAGTCCTATTTGAAGGGGGAATCCTGGTATTTCTTGGAGAAGATGTGATATATTTGGGAGAAATGTGGCATTTCCGGAAGAAACTGTCCTATTCTGGGGATAAAAGAGGTATTTGTGGGTGAAAAGGTTTTATTTGAAGGGGGAAACCTGGTATTTCTTGGAGAAGATGTGATATATTTGGGAGAAATGTGGCATGTCTGGAGGAAACTGTCCTCTTTTGGGGATAAAAGAGGTATTTGTGGGTGAAAAGGTCCTATTTGAAGGGGGATAGCTGGTATTTCTTGGAGAAGATGTGATATATTTGGGAGAAATCTGGCCTTTCTGGAAGAAAATGTCCTCTTTTGGGGAAAAAGCAGGTATTTGTGGGTGAAAAGGTCCTATTTGAAGGGGGAATCCTGGTATTTCTTGGAGAAGATGTGATATATTTGGGAGAAATGTGGCATGTCTGGAGGAAAATGTCCAATTTTGGGGATAAAAGAGGTATTTGTGGGTGAAAAGGTCCTATTTGAAGGGGGAAACGTGTTATTTCTTGGAGAAGATGTGATATATTTGGGAGAAATCTGGCATTTCTGGAAGAAAATGTCCAATCTGGGGGCAGAAGGCTGGTATTTGTGGGTGAAAAGGTCCTATTTGAAGGGGGAAAGCTGGTATTTCTTGGAGAAGATGTGATATATGTGGGAGAAATGTGGCATTTCTGGAAGAAAATGTTCTATTTTGGGGATAAAAGAGGTAATTGTGGGTGATAAGGTCCTATTTGAAGGGGGAAACGTGGTATTTCTTGGAGAAGATGTGATATATTTGGGAGAAATGTGGCATTTCTGGAAGAAACTGTCCTCTTTTGGGGATAAAAGAGGTATTTGTGGGTGAAAAGGTCCTATTTGAAGGGGGAAAGCTGGTATTTCTTGGAGAAGATGTGATCTATTTGGGAGAAATGTGGCATTTCTGGAAGAATCTGTCCTATTTTGGGGATAAAAGAGGTATTTGTGGGAGAAATGTCCTATTTCCAGGGGGAACCCTGGTATTTCTTGGAGAAGATGTTATCTATTTGGGAGAAATATGGCATTTCTGGAAGAAACTGTCCTATTTTGGGGATAAAAGAGGCATTTGTGGGTGAAAAGGTCCTATTTGAAGGGGGAACCCTGGTATTTCTTGGAGAAGATGTGATATATTTGGGAGAAATCTGACCTTTCAGGAAGAAAATGTCCTATTTTTGGGGGAGAAGGCTGGTATTTGTGGGAGAAATGTCGTATTTGAGGAGGAATCCTGATATTTCTTGGAGATGTGATAAGTCTGGGAGAAATGTGGCATTTCTGGAAGAAACTGTCCTCTTTTGGGGATCAAACAGGTATTTGTGGGTGAAAAGGTCCTATTTGAAGGGGGATACCTGGTATTTCTTGGAGAAGATGTGATCTATTTGGGAGAAATCGGGCATTTCTGGAAGAAACTGTCCTCTTTTGGGGATCAAACAGGTATTTGTGGGTGAAAAGGTCCTATTTGAAGGGGGAAAGCTGGTATTTCTTGGAGAAGATGTGATCTATTTGGGAGAAATCGGGCATTTCTGGAAGAAACTGTCCTATTTTGGGAATAAAAGAGGTATTTGTGGGTGAAAAGGTCCTATTTGAAGGGGGAAAGCTGGTATTTCTTGGAGAAGCTGTGATATATGTGGGAGAAATGTGGCATTTATGGTAGAAGATGTCCTATTTTCGGGGGAGAAGGCTGGTATTTGTGGGAGAAAAGGTCCTATTTCAGGAGGAATCCTGGTATTTCTTAGAGATGTGATATGTTTGGGAGAAATCTGGCCTGTCTTTCAGAAAATGTCCTCTATTGGGGATAAAACAGGTATTAGTGGGTGAAAAGGTCCTATTTGAAGGGGGAAAGCTGGTATTTCTTGGAGAAGATGAGATATATTTGGGAGAAATCTGGCATTTCTGGAAGAAAATGTCCTATTTTGGGGATAAAAGAGGTATTTGTTGGTAAAAAGGACCTATTTGAAGGAGGAAATCTGATAGTTCTTGGAGAGCTGTGAAATATTTGGGAGATATGTGGCATGTCTGGAAGAAACTGTCTTCTTTTGGGGATAAAAGAGGTATTTGTGGGTGAAAGGATCCTATTTGAAGGGGGAACGCTGGTATTTCTTGGAGAAGATGTGATATATTTGGGAGAAATCCGGCATTTCTTGAAGAAAATTTCCTATTTTGGGGATCAAACAGGTTTTTGTGCGTGAAAAGGTCCTATTTGAAGGGGGAAAGCTGGTATTTCTTGGAGAAGATGTGATATATTTGGGAGAAATCTGGCCGTTCTGGAAGAAAAAGTCCTATTTTCAGGGGAGAAGGCTGGTATTTGTGGGAGAAAAGGTCCTATTTCAGGAGGAATCCTCTTATTTCTTGGAGATGTGATATGTTTGGGAGAAATGTGGCATTTCTGGAAGAAACTGTCCTCTTTTGGGGATAAAAGAGGTATTTGTGGGTGAAAAGGTCCTATTTGAAGGGGGAAACGTGGTATTTCTTGGAGAAGATGTGATATATTTGGGAGAAATCGGGCATTTCTGGAAGAAACTGTCCTCTTTTGGGGATAAAACAGATATTTGTGGGTGAAAAGGTCCTATTTGAAGGGGGAAAGCTGGTATTTCTTGGAGAAGCTGTGATCTATTTGGGAGAAATGTGGCATTTCTGCAAGAAAATGTCCAATTTGGGGGGAGTAGGATGGTTTTTGTGGGTGAAAAGGTCCTATTTGAAGGGGGAAACCTGGTATTTCTTGGAGAAGATGTGATATATTTGGGAGAAATGTGGCATTTCTGGAAGAAACTGTGCAATCCGGGGGAAGAAGTCTGGTATTTGTGGGTGAAAATGTCGTATTTCAGGAGGAATCCTGGTATTTCTTGGAGAAGATGTGATATATTTGGGAGAAATGTGGCATTTCTGGAAGAAACTGTCCTATTTTGGGGATAAAAGAGGTATTTGTGGGTGAAAGGATCCTATTTGAAGGTGGAACGCTGGTATTTCTTGGAGAAGATGTGATATATTTGGGAGAAATCTGGCATTTCTGTAAGAAAATTTCCTATTTTGGGGATCAAACAGGTTTTTGTGCGTGAAAAGGACCTATTTGAAGGGGTAAAGCTGGTATTTCTTGGAGAAGATGTGATATATTTGGGAGAAATCTGGCATTTCTGGAAGAAAAAGTCCTATTTTCTGGGGAGAAGGCTGGTATTTGTGGGAGAAAAGTTCCTATTTCAGGAGGAATCCTGTTATTTCTTGGAGATGTGATTTGTTTGGGAGAAATGTGGCATTTCTGCAAGAAAATGTCCTCTTTGGGGAAAAAAGAGGTATTTGTGGGTGAAAAGGTGCTATTTGAAGGGGGAAAGCTGGTATTTCTTGGAGAAGATGTGATATATTTGGGAGAAATCGGGCATTTCTGGAAGAAACTGTCCTATTGTGGGGATAAAACAGATATTTGTGGGTGAAAAGATCCTATTTGAAGGGGGAAAGCTGGTATTTCTTGGAGAAGATGTGATCTATTTGGGAGAAATGTGGCATTTCTGCAAGAAAATGTCCAATTTGGGGGGAGTAGGATGGTATTTGTGGGTGAAAAGGTCCTATTTGAAGGGGGAACCCTGGTATTTCTTGGAGAAGATGTGATATATTTGGAAGAAATCTGGCCTTTCTGGAAGAAACTATCGTCTTTTGGGGATAAAACAGGTTCTTGTGGATGAAAAGGTCCTATTTGAAGGGGGAAAGCTGGTATTTCTTGGAGAAGATGTGATCTATTTGGGAGAAATGTGGCCTTTCTGGAAGAAACTGTCCTCTTTTGGGGATAGAACAGGTACTTGTTGGTGAAAAGGTCCTATTTGAAGGGGGAAAGCTGGTATTTCTTGGAGAAGATGTGATCTATTTGGGAGAAATGTGGCATTTCTGGAAGAAACTGTCCTCTTTTGGGGATAAAAGAGGTATTTGTGGGTGAAAAGGTCCTATTTGAAGGGGGAAAGCTGGTATTTCTTGGAGAAGCTGTGATATATTTGGGAGAAATGTGGCATTTCTGGAAGAAACTGTCCTCTTTTGGGGATAAAAGAGGTATTTGTGGGTGAAAGGATCCTATTTGAAGGGGGAACGCTGGTATTTCTTGGAGAAGATGAGATATATTTGGGAGAAATCTGGCCGTTCTGGAAGAAAAAGTCCTATTTTCTGGTGAGAAGGCCGGTATTTGTGGGAGAAAAGGTCCTATTTCAGGTGGAATCCTGGTATTTCTTGGAGATGTGATATGTTTGGGAGAAATGTGGCATTTCTTGAAGAAACTGTCCTATTTTGGGGATAAAAGAGCTATTTGTGGGTGAAAAGGTCCTATTTGAAGGGGGAACCCTGGTATTTCTTGGAGAAGCTGTGATCTATTTGAGAGAAATGTGGCATTTCTGGAAAAAAATGTCCAATTTGGGGGGAGTCGGATGGTATTTGTGGGTGAAAAGGTCCTATTTGAAGGCGGAAAGCTGGTATTTCTTGGAGAAGATGTGATATATTTGGAAGAAATGTGGCATTTCTGGAAGAAACTGTCCTATTTTGGGGATAAAAGAGGTATTTGTGGGTGAAAAGGTCCTATTTGAAGTAGGAAACCTGGTATTTCTTGGAGAAGCTGTGATCTATTTGGGAGAAATGTGGCATTTCTGCAAGAAAATGTCCAATTTGGGGGGAGTAGGATGGTATTTGTGGGTGAAAAGGTCCTATTTGAAGGGGGAAAGCTGGTATTTCTTGGAGAAGATGTGATATATTTGGGAGAAATGTGGCATTTCTGGAAGAAACTGTCCTATTTTGGGGATAAAAGAGGTATTTGTGGGTGAAAAGGTCCTATTTGAAGGGGGAAACCTGGTATTACTTGGAGAAGATGTTCTGTATTTGGGAGAAATGTGGCCTTTCTGGAAGAAACTGTCCTCTTTTGGGGATAGAACAGGTACTTGTGGGTGAAAAGGTCCTATTTGAAGGGGGAAAGCTGGTATTTCTTGGAGAAGATGTGATCTATTTGGGAGAAATGTGGCATTTCTGGAAGAAACTGTCCTCTTTTGGGGATAAAAGAGGTATTTGTGGGTGAAAAGGTCCTATTTGAAGAGGGAAAGCTGGTATTTCTTGGAGAAGCTGTGATATATTTGGGAGAAATGTGGCATTTCTGGAAGAAACTGTCCTCTTTTGGGGATAAAAGAGGTATTTGTGGGTGAAAGGATCCTATTTGAAGGGGGAACGCTGGTATTTCTTGGAGAAGATGTGATATATTTGGGAGAAATCTGGCCGTTCTGGAAGAAAAAGTCCTATTTTCTGGGGAGAAGGCCGGTATTTGTGGGAGAAAAGGTCCTATTTCAGGTGGAATCCTGGTATTTCTTGGAGATGTGATATGTTTGGGAGAAATGTGGCATTTCTTGAAGAAAATGTCCTCTTTCGGGGATAAAAGAGGTATTTGTGGGTGAAAAGGTCCTATTTGAAGGGGGAACCCTGGTATTTCTTGGAGAAGCTGTGATCTATTTGAGAGAAATGTGGCATTTCTGGAAAAAAATGTCCAATTTGGGGGGAGTCGGATGGTATTTGTGGGTGAAAAGGTCCTATTTGAAGGCGGAAAGCTGGTATTTCTTGGAGAAGATGTGATATATTTGGAAGAAATGTGGCATTTCTGGAAGAAACTGTCCTATTTTGGGGATAAAAGAGGTATTTGTGGGTGAAAAGGTCCTATTTGAAGTAGGAAACCTGGTATTTCTTGGAGAAGCTGTGATCTATTTGGGAGAAATGTGGCATTTCTGCAAGAAAATGTCCAATTTGGGGGGAGTAGGATGGTATTTGTGGGTGAAAAGGTCGTATTTGAAGGGGGAAAGCTGGTATTTCTTGGAGAAGATGTGATATATTTGGGAGAAATGTGGCATTTCTGGAAGAAACTGTCCTATTTTGGGGATAAAAGAGGTATTTGTGGGTGAAAAGGTCCTATTTGAAGGGGGAAACCTGGTATTACTTGGAGAAGATGTTCTGTATTTGGGAGAAATCGGGCATTTCTGGAAGAAACTGTCCTATTGTGGGGATAAAACAGATAGTTGTGGTTGAAAAAGTCCTATTTGAAGAGGGAAAGCTGGTATTTCTTGGAGAAGATGTGATCTATTTGGGATAAATCGGGCATTTCTGGAAGAAACTGTCCTATTGTGGGGATAAAACAGATATTTGTGGGTGAAAAGTTCCTATTTGAAGGGGGAAAGCTGGTATTTCTTGGAGAAGATGTGATATATTTGGGAGAAATCTGGCCTTTCTTGATGAAAATGTCCTCTTTTGGGGATAAAAGAGGTATTTGTGGGTGAAAAGGTCCTATTTGAAGGGGGAAAGCTGGTATTTCTTGGAGAAGCTGTGATCTATTTGGGAGAAATGTGGCATTTCTGCAAGAAAATGTCCAATTTGGGGGGAGTAGGATGGTATATGTGGGTGAAAAAGTCCTTTTTGAAGGGGGAATCCTGGTATTTCTTGGAGAAGATGTGATATATTTGGGAGAAATGTGGCATTTCCGGAAGAAACTGTCCTATTCTGGGGATAAAAGAGGTATTTGTGGGTGAAAAGGTTTTATTTGAAGGGGGAAACCTGGTATTTCTTGGAGAAGATGTGATATATTTGGGAGAAATGTGGCATGTCTGGAGGAAACTGTCCTCTTTTGGGGATAAAAGAGGTATTTGTGGGTGAAAAGGTCCTATTTGAAGGGGGATAGCTGGTATTTCTTGGAGAAGATGTGATATATTTGGGAGAAATCTGGCCTTTCTGGAAGAAAATGTCCTCTTTTGGGGATAAAGCAGGTATTTGTGGGTGAAAAGGTCCTATTTCCAGGGGGAACCCTGGTATTTCTTGGAGAAGATGTGATATATTTGGGAGAAATGTGGCATGTCTGGAGGAAAATGTCCAATTTTGGGGATAAAAGAGGTATTTGTGGGTGAAAAGGTCCTATTTGAAGGGGGAAACGTGTTATTTCTTGGAGAAGATGTGATATATTTGGGAGAAATCTGGCATTTCTGGAAGAAAATGTCCAATCTGGGGGCAGAAGGCTGGTATTTGTGGGTGAAAAGGTCCTATTTGAAGGGGGAAAGCTGGTATTTCTTGGAGAAGATGTGATATATGTGGGAGAAATGTGGCATTTCTGGAAGAAAATGTTCTATTTTGGGGATAAAAGAGGTAATTGTGGGTGATAAGGTCCTATTTGAAGGGGGAAACGTGGTATTTCTTGGAGAAGATGTGATATATTTGGGAGAAATGTGGCATTTCTGGAAGAAACTGTCCTCTTTTGGGGATAAAAGAGGTATTTGTGGGTGAAAAGGTCCTATTTGAAGGGGGAAAGCTGGTATTTCTTGGAGAAGATGTGATCTATTTGGGAGAAATGTGGCATTTCTGGAAGAATCTGTCCTATTTTGGGGATAAAAGAGGTATTTGTGGGAGAAATGTCCTATTTGAAGGGGGAAACCTGGTATTTCTTGGAGAAGATGTTATCTATTTGGGAGAAATATGGCATTTCTGGAAGAAACTGTCCTATTTTGGGGATAAAAGAGGCATTTGTGGGTGAAAAGGTCCTATTTGAAGGGGGAACCCTGGTATTTCTTGGAGAAGATGTGATATATTTGGGAGAAATCTGACCTTTCAGGAAGAAAATGTCCTATTTTTGGGGGAGAAGGCTGGTATTTGTGGGAGAAATGTCGTATTTGAGGAGGAATCCTGATATTTCTTGGAGATGTGATAAGTCTGGGAGAAATGTGGCATTTCTGGAAGAAACTGTCCTCTTTTGGGGATCAAACAGGTATTTGTGGGTGAAAAGGTCCTATTTGAAGGGGGATACCTGGTATTTCTTGGAGAAGATGTGATCTATTTGGGAGAAATCGGGCATTTCTGGAAGAAACTGTCCTCTTTTGGGGATCAAACAGGTATTTGTGGGTGAAAAGGTCCTATTTGAAGGGGGAAAGCTGGTATTTCTTGGAGAAGATGTGATCTATTTGGGAGAAATCGGGCATTTCTGGAAGAAACTGTCCTATTTTGGGAATAAAAGAGGTATTTGTGGGTGAAAAGGTCCTATTTGAAGGGGGAAAGCTGGTATTTCTTGGAGAAGCTGTGATATATGTGGGAGAAATGTGGCATTTATGGTAGAAGATGTCCTATTTTCGGGGGAGAAGGCTGGTATTTGTGGGAGAAAAGGTCCTATTTCAGGAGGAATCCTGGTATTTCTTAGAGATGTGATATGTTTGGGAGAAATCTGGCCTGTCTTTCAGAAAATGTCCTCTATTGGGGATAAAACAGGTATTAGTGGGTGAAAAGGTCCTATTTGAAGGGGGAAAGCTGGTATTTCTTGGAGAAGATGAGATATATTTGGGAGAAATCTGGCATTTCTGGAAGAAAATGTCCTATTTTGGGGATAAAAGAGGTATTTGTTGGTAAAAAGGACCTATTTGAAGGAGGAAATCTGATAGTTCTTGGAGAGCTGTGAAATATTTGGGAG
Organism: Lophura swinhoii; assembly: GCA_030408155.1. Lineage (NCBI taxonomy): Eukaryota > Metazoa > Chordata > Aves > Galliformes > Phasianidae > Lophura > Lophura swinhoii. The sequence continues at coordinate 13,641 of CM059478.1, forward strand.
ATATGTGGCATGTCTGGAAGAAACTGTCTTCTTTTGGGGATAAAAGAGGTATTTGTGGGTGAAAGGATCCTATTTGAAGGGGGAACGCTGGTATTTCTTGGAGAAGATGTGATATATTTGGGAGAAATCCGGCATTTCTTGAAGAAAATTTCCTATTTTGGGGATCAAACAGGTTTTTGTGCGTGAAAAGGTCCTATTTGAAGGGGGAAAGCTGGTATTTCTTGGAGAAGATGTGATATATTTGGGAGAAATCTGGCCGTTCTGGAAGAAAAAGTCCTATTTTCAGGGGAGAAGGCTGGTATTTGTGGGAGAAAAGGTCCTATTTCAGGAGGAATCCTCTTATTTCTTGGAGATGTGATATGTTTGGGAGAAATGTGGCATTTCTGGAAGAAACTGTCCTCTTTTGGGGATAAAAGAGGTATTTGTGGGTGAAAAGGTCCTATTTGAAGGGGGAAACGTGGTATTTCTTGGAGAAGATGTGATATATTTGGGAGAAATCGGGCATTTCTGGAAGAAACTGTCCTCTTTTGGGGATAAAACAGATATTTGTGGGTGAAAAGGTCCTATTTGAAGGGGGAAAGCTGGTATTTCTTGGAGAAGCTGTGATCTATTTGGGAGAAATGTGGCATTTCTGCAAGAAAATGTCCAATTTGGGGGGAGTAGGATGGTTTTTGTGGGTGAAAAGGTCCTATTTGAAGGGGGAAACCTGGTATTTCTTGGAGAAGATGTGATATATTTGGGAGAAATGTGGCATTTCTGGAAGAAACTGTGCAATCCGGGGGAAGAAGTCTGGTATTTGTGGGTGAAAATGTCGTATTTCAGGAGGAATCCTGGTATTTCTTGGAGAAGATGTGATATATTTGGGAGAAATGTGGCATTTCTGGAAGAAACTGTCCTATTTTGGGGATAAAAGAGGTATTTGTGGGTGAAAGGATCCTATTTGAAGGTGGAACGCTGGTATTTCTTGGAGAAGATGTGATATATTTGGGAGAAATCTGGCATTTCTGTAAGAAAATTTCCTATTTTGGGGATCAAACAGGTTTTTGTGCGTGAAAAGGACCTATTTGAAGGGGTAAAGCTGGTATTTCTTGGAGAAGATGTGATATATTTGGGAGAAATCTGGCATTTCTGGAAGAAAAAGTCCTATTTTCTGGGGAGAAGGCTGGTATTTGTGGGAGAAAAGTTCCTATTTCAGGAGGAATCCTGTTATTTCTTGGAGATGTGATATGTTTGGGAGAAATGTGGCATTTCTGCAAGAAAATGTCCTCTTTGGGGAAAAAAGAGGTATTTGTGGGTGAAAAGGTGCTATTTGAAGGGGGAAAGCTGGTATTTCTTGGAGAAGATGTGATATGTTTGGGAGAAATCGGGCATTTCTGGAAGAAACTGTCCTATTGTGGGGATAAAACAGATATTTGTGGGTGAAAAGATCCTATTTGAAGGGGGAAAGCTGGTATTTCTTGGAGAAGATGTGATCTATTTGGGAGAAATGTGGCCTTTCTGAAAGAAACTGTCCTATTTTGGGGATAAAAGAGGTATTTGTGGGTGAAAAGGTCCTATTTGAAGGGGGAACCCTGGTATTTCTTGGAGAAGATGTGATCTATTTGGGAGAAATGTGGCCTTTCTGGAAGAAACTGTCGTCTTTTGGGGATAAAACAGGTTCTTGTGGGTGAAAAGGTCCTATTTGAAGGGGGAAAGCTGGTATTTCTTGGAGAAGATGTGATATATTTGGGAGAAATGTGGCATGTCTGGAATAAACTGTCCTCTTCTGGGGATAAAAGAGGTATTTGTTGGTGAAAAGGTCCTATTCGAAGGGGGAAAGATGGAATTTCTTGGAGAAGCTGTGATATATTTGGGAGAATTGTGGCATTTCTGGAAGAAAATGTCCTCTTTTGGGGATAAAGCAGGTATTTGTGGGTGAAAAGGTCGTATTTCAGGAGGAATCCTGGTATTTCTTGGAGAAGCTGTGATATATTTGGGAGAAATCTGGCATTTCTGGAAGTAACTGATCTACTTTGGGGATAAAAGAGGTATTTGTGGGTGAAAAGGTCCTATTTGAAGGGGGAAACGTGGTATTTCTTCGAGAAGATGATATATATTTGGGAGAAATGTGGCATGTCTGGAATAAACTGTCCTCTTTTGGGGATAAAAGAGGTATTTGTGGGTGAAAAGGTCCTATTTGAAGGGGGAAAGCTGGTATTTCTCGGAGAAGCTGTGATCTATTTGGGAGAAATGTGGCATTTCTGGAAGAAAATGTCCAATTTTGGGGATAAAGCAGGTATTTGTGGGTGAAAAGGTCGTATTTCAGGAGGAATCCTGGTATTTCTTGGAGAAGCTGTGATATATTTGGGAGAAATGTGGCATTTCTGGAAGTAACTGATCTACTTTGGGGATAAAGGAGGTATTTGTGGGTGAAAAGGTCCTATTTGAAGGGGGAACCCTGGTATTTCTTGGAGAAGATGTGATCTATTTGGGAGAAATGTGGCATGTCTGGAGGAAACTGTCCTCTTTTGGGGATAAAAGAGGTATTTGTGGGTGAAGAGGTCCTATTTGAAGGGGGAAACGTGGTATTTCTTGGAGAAGATGTGATATATTTGGGAGAAATGTGGCATTTCTGGAAGAAAATGTCCTATTTTGGGGATAAAGCAGGTATTTGTGGGTGAAAAGGTCCAATTTCAAGGGGGAACCCTGGTATTTCTTGGAGAAGATGTGATATATTTGGGAGAAATCTGGCCGTTCTGGAAGAAAAAGTCCTATTTTCTGGGGAGAAGGCCGGTATTTGTGGGAGAAAAGGTCCTATTTGAAGGCGGAATCCTGGTATTTCTTGGAGAAGATGTGATATATTTGGGAGAAATGTGGCCTTTCTGGAAGAAAATGTCCAATCTGGGGGCAGAAGGCTGGTATTTGTGGGTGAAAAGGTCCTATTTCCAGGGGGAACCCTGGTATTTCTTGGAGAAGATGTGATATATTTGGGAGAAATGTGGCATTTCTTTAAAAAATGTTCTATTTTGGGGAAAAAAAAGGTATTTGTGGGTGATAGGGTCCTATTTGAAGGGGGAAACCTGGTATTTCTTGGAGAAGATGTGATCTATTTGGGAGAAATGTGGCATTTCTGCAAGAAACTGTCCTCTTTTGGGGATAAAAGAGGTATTTGTGGGAGAAATGTCCTATTTCAAGGGGGAAACCTGGTATTTCTTGGAGAAGATGTGATATATTTGGGAGAAATGTGGCATTTCTGGAAGAAACTGTCCTCTTTTGGGTATCAAACAGGCATTTGTGGGTGAAAAGGTCCTATTTGAAGGGGGAACCGTGGTATTTCTTGGAGAAGATGTGATATATTTGGGAGAAATCTGACCTTTCAGGAAGAAAATGTCCTATTTTCGGGGGAGAAGGCTGGTATTTGTGGGAGAAATGTTCTATTTCAGGAGGAATCCTGGTATTTCTTGGAGATGTGATATGTTTGGGAGAAATGTGGCATTTCTGGAAGAAACTGTCCAATCTGGGGGCAGAAGGCTGGTATTTGTGGGTGAAAAGGTCCTATTTGAAGGGGGAACCCTGGTATTTCTTGGAGAAGATGTGATATATGTGGGAGAAATCGGGCATTTCTGGAAGAAACTGTCCTATTTTGGGGATAAAAGAGGTATTTGTGGGTGAAAAGGTCCTATTTCAAGGGGGAAAGCAGGTATTTCTTGGTGAAGCTGTGATATAAGTGGGAGAAATGTGGCATTTATGGTAGAAGATGTCCAATTTTCGGGGGAGAAGGCTGGTATTTGTGGGAGAAAAGGTCCTATTTCAGGAGGAATCCTGGTATTTCTTGGAGATGTGATATGTTTGGGAGAAATCTGGCCTGTCTTTCAGAAAATGTCCTCTATTGGGGATAAAACAGGTATTAGTGGGTGAAAAGGTCCTATTTGAAGGGGGAAAGCTGGTATTTCTTGGAGAAGATGTGATATATTTGGGAGAAATCTGGCATTTCTGGAAGAAAATGTCCTCTTTTGGGGATAAAAGAGGTATTTGTGGGTGAAAAGGTCCTATTTGAAGGAGGAAATCTGGTAGTTCTTGGAGAAGCTGTGATATATTTGGGAGAAATGTGGCATTTCTGGAAGAAACTGTCCTCTTTTGGGGATAAAAGAGGTATTTGTGGGTGAAAGGATCCTATTTGAAGGGGGAACGCTGGTATTTCTTGGAGAAGATGTGATCTATTTGGGAGAAATGTGGCATTTCTGGAAGAGACTGTCGTATTTTGGGGATAAAACAGGTATTTGTGGGTGAAAAGGTCCTATTTGAAGGGGGAAACCTGGTATTTCTTGGAGAAGATGTGATCTATTTGGGAGAAATGTGGCATTTCTGGAAGAAAATGTCCAATTTGGGGGGAGTAGGATGGTATTTGTGGGTGAAAAGGTCCTATTTGAAGGGGGAAACCTGGTATTTCTTGGAGAAGATGTGATCTATTTGGGAGAAATGTGGCATTTCTGGAAGAAACTGTCCTATTTTGGGGATAAAAGAGTTATTTGTGGGTGAAAAGGTCCTATTTGAAGGGGGAAACCTGGTATTTCTTGGAGAAGATGTGATATATTTGGGAGAAATGTGGCATTTCTGGAAGAAACTGTCCTCTTTTGGGGATAAAACAGGTATTTGTGGGAGAAATGTCCTATTTCATGAGGAATCCTGGTATTTCTTGGAGAAGATGTGATCTATTTGGGAGAAATGTGGCATTTCTGGAAGAAACTGTCCTCTTTTGGGGATAAAAGAGGTATTTGTGGGTGAAAATGTCCAATTTGAAGGGGGAATCCTGGTATTTCTTGGAGAAGATGTGATCTATTTGGGAGAAATGTGGCATTTCTGGAAGAAACTGTCCTCTTTTGGGGATTGAACAGGTATTTGTGGGTGAAAAGGTCCTATTTGAAGGGGGAAAGCTGGTATTTCATGGAGAAGATGTGATCTATTTGGGAGAAATCTGGCATGTCAGGAAGAAAATGTCCTATTTTGGGGATAAAGCAGGTATTTGTGGGTGAAAAGGTCCTATTTGAAGGGGGAAACCTGGTATTTCTTGGAGAAGATGTGATCTATTTGGGAGAAATGTGGCATGTCTGGAATAAACTGTCCTCTTTTGGGGATAAAAGAGGTATTTGTGGGTGAAAAGGTCCTATTTGAAGGGGGAACCCTGGTATTTCTTGGAGAAGCTGTGATATATTTGGGAGAAATGTGGCATTTCTGGAAGAAAATGTCCAATTTTGGGGATAAAGCAGGTATTTGTGGGTGAAAAGGTCGTATTTCAGGAGGAATCCTGGTATTTCTTGGAGAAGCTCTGATATATTTGGGAGAAATCTGGCATTTCTGGAAGTAACTGATCTACTTTGGGGATAAAGGAGGTATTTGTGGGTGAAAAGGTCCTATTTGAAGGGGGAACCCTGGTATGTCTTGGAGAAGATGTGATATATTTGGGAGAAATGTGGCATGTCTGGAGGAAACTGTCCTCTTTTGGGGATAAAAGAGGTACTTGTGGGTGAAAAGGTCCTATTTGAAGGGGGAAACGTGGTATTTCTTGGAGAAGATGTGATATATTTGGGAGAAATCTGGCATTTCTGTAAGAAAATTTCCTATTTTGGGGATCAAACAGGTTTTTGTGCGTGAAAAGGACCTATTTGAAGGGGTAAAGCTGGTATTTCTTGGAGAAGATGTGATATATTTGGGAGATATCTTGTCGTTCTGGAAGAAAAAGTCCTATTTTCTGGGGAGAAGGCTGGTATTTGTGGGAGAAAAGTTCCTATTTCAGGAGGAATCCTGTTATTTCTTGGAGATGTGATATGTTTGGGAGAAATGTGGCATTTCTGCAAGAAAATGTCCTCTTTGGGGAAAAAAGAGGTATTTGTGGGTGAAAAGGTCCTATTTGAAGGGGGAACCCTGGTATTTCTTGGAGAACATGTGATATATGTGGGAGAAATGTGGCATTTCTGGAATAAAATGTCCTCTTTTGGGGATAAAAGAGGTATTTGTGGGTGATATGGTCCTATTTGAAGGGGGAAACCTGGTATTTCTTGGAGAAGATGTGATATATTTGGGAGAAATGTGGCATTTCTGGATGAAACTGTCCTCTTTTGGGGATAAAAGATGTATTTGTGGGTGAAAGGATCCTATTTCAAGGGGGAAGGCTGGTATTTCTTGGAGAAGATGTGATATATTTGGGAGAAATCGGGCATTTCTGGAAGAAACTGTCCTCTTTTGGGGATAAAAGAGGTATTTCGGGGAGAAATGTCCTATTTGAAGGGGGAAAGCTGGTATTTCTTGGAGAAGATGTGATCTATTTGGGAGAAATATGGCATTTCTGGAAGAAACTGTCCTATTTTGGGGATAAAAGAGGCATTTGTGGGTGAAAAGGTCCTATTTGAAGGGGGAACCCTGGTATTTCTTGGAGAAGATGTGATATATTTGGGAGAAATCTGACCTTTCAGGAAGAAAATGTCCTATTTTCGGGGGAGAAGGCTGGTATTTGTGGGAGAAATGTTCTATTTCAGGAGGAATCCTGGTATTTCTTGGAGATGTGATATGTTTGGGAGAAATGTGGCATGTCTGGAAGAAAATGTCCTCTTTTGGGGATCAAACAGGTATTTGTGGGTGAAAAGGTCCTATTTGAAGGGGGATACCTGGTATTTCTTGGAGAAGATGTGATCTATTTGGGAGAAATCTGGCATTTCTGGAAGAAAATGTCCTATTTTGGGGATCAAACAGATATTTGTGGGTGAAAAGGTCCTATTTCAAGGGGGAAAGCTGGTATTTCTTGGTGAAGCTGTGATATATGTGGGAGAAATGTGGCGTTTATGGTAGAAGATGCCCTATTTTCGGGGGAGAAGGCTGGTATTTGTGGGAGAAAAGGTCCTATTTCAGGAGGAATCCTGGTATTTCTTGGAGATGTGATATGTTTGGGAGAAATCTGGCATTTCTGGAAGAAAATGTCATCTATTGGGGATAAAGGAGGTATTTGTGGGTGAAAAGGTCCTATTTGAAGGCGGAAAGCTGGTATTTCTAGAAGAAGATGTGATTTATTTTTGAGAAATCGGGCATTTCTGGAAGAAACTGTCCTATTTTGGGGATAAAAGAGGTATTTGTGGGTGAAAAGGTCCTATTTGAAGGGGGAAAGCTGGTATTTCTTGGAGAAGATGTGGTATATTTGGGAGAAATGTGGCATTTCTGGAAGAAACTGTCCTCTTTTGGGGATAAAAGAGGTATTTGTGGGTGAAGAGGTCCTATTTGAAGGGGGAAAGCTGGTATTTCTTGGAGAAGATGTGATCTATTTGGGAGAAATGTGGCATTTCTGGAAGAAACTGTCCTCTTTTGGGGATTGAACAGGTATTTGTGGGTGAAAAGGTCCTATTTGAAGGGGGAAAGCTGGTATTTCATGGAGAAGATGTGATCTATTTGGGAGAAATGTGGCATTTCTGGAAGAAACTGTCCAATTTTGGGGATAAAGGAGGTATTTGTGGGTGAAAAGTTCCTATTTGAACGGGGAAAGCTGGTATTTCTTGGAGAAGATGTGATCTATTTGGGAGAAATGTGGCATTTCTGGAAGAAACTGTCCTATTTTGGGGATAGAACAGGTACTTGTGGGTGAAAATGTCCTATTTGAAGGGGGAAACGTGGTATTTCTTGGAGAAGATGTGATATATTTGGGAGAAATGTGGCTTTTCTGGCAGAAACTGTCCTATTTTGGTGATAAAAGAGGTATTTGTGGGTGAAAAGGTCCTATTTGAAGGGGGAAAGCTGGTATTTCTTGGAGAAGATGTGATATATTTGGGAGAAATGTGGCCTTTCTGGAAGAAACTGTCGTCTTTTGGGGATAAAACAGGTATTTGAGGGTGAAAAGGTCCTATTTCAGGAGGAATCCTTGTATTTCTTGGAGAAGCTGTGATCTATTTGGGAGAAATGTGGCCTTTCTGGAAGGAACTGTCCTATTTTGGGGATAAAAGAGGTATTTGTGGGTGAAAAGGTCCTATTTGAAGAGGGAAAGCTGGTATTTCTTGGAGAAGCTGTGATATATTTGGGAGAAATCTGGCATTTCTGGAAGTAACTGATCTACTTTGGGGATAGAACAGGTATTTGTGGGTGAAAAGGTCCTATTTGAAGGGGGAACCCTGGTATTTCTTGGAGAAGATGTGATATATTTGGGAGAAATGTGGCATGTCTGGAGGAAACTGTCCTCTTTTGGGGATAAAAGAGGTATTTGTGGGTGAAGAGGTCCTATTTGAAGGGGGAAACGTGGTATTTCTTGGAGAAGATGTGATATATTTGGGAGAAATGTGGCATTTCTGGAAGAAAATGTCCTCTTTTGGGGATAAAGGAGGTATTTGTGGGTGAAAAGGTCCTATTTGAAGGGGGAAAGCTGGTATTTCTTGGAGAAGATGTGATATATTTGGGAGAAATGTGGCATGTCTGGAGGAAACTGTCCTCTTTTGGGGATAAAAGAGGTATTTGTGGGAGAAAAGGTCCTATTTGTAGGCGGAAACCTGGTATTTCTTGGAGAAGATTTGATCTATTTGGGAGAAATCCGGCATTTCTGGAAGAAAATGTCCAATCTGGGGGCAGAAGGCTGGTATTTGTGGGTGAAAAGGTCCTATTTGAAGGGGGAACCCTGGTATTTCTTGGAGAAGATGTGATATATGTGGGAGAAATGTGGCATTTCTGGAAGAAAATGTTCTATTTTGGGGATAAAAGAGGTATTTGTGGGTGATAAGGTCCTATTTGAAGGGGGAAACGTGGTATTTCTTGGAGAAGATGTGATATATTTTTTGGAGAAATCTGGCATTTCTGGATGAAACTGTCCTATTTTGGGGATAAAAGAGGTATTTGTGGGAGAAATGTCCTATTTCAAGGGCGAAACCTGGTATTTCTTGGAGAAGATGTGATATATTTGGGAGAAATGTGGCATGTCTGGAGGAAAATGTCCTCTTTTGGGGATAAGAGAGGTATTTGTGGGTGAAAAGGTCCTATTTGAAGGGGGATACCTGGTATTTCTTGGAGAAGATGTGATCTATTTGGGAGAAATCGGGCATTTCTGGAAGAAACTGTCCTATTTTGGGGATAAAAGAGGTATTTGTGGGTGAAAAGGTCCTATTTCAAGGGGGAAAGCTGGTATTTCTTGGTGAAGCTGTGATATAAGTGGGAGAAATGTGGCATTTATGGTAGAAGATGTCCTATTTTCGGGGGAGAAGGCTGGTATTTGTCGGAGAAAAGGTCCTATTTCAGGAGGAATCCTGGTATTTCCTGGAGATGTGATATGTTTGGGAGAAATCTGGCCTTTCTTTCAGAAAATGTCCTATTTTGGGGATAAAACAGGTATTTGTGGGTGAAAAGGTCCTATTTGAAGGGGGAAAGCTGGTATTTCTTGGAGAAGATGTGATATATTTGGGAGAAATCTGGCATTTCCGGAAGAAACTGTCCTATTTTGGGGATAAAAGAGGTATTTGTGGGTAAAAAGGTCCTATTTGAAGGAGGAAATCTGATAGTTCTTGGAGAGCTGTGATATATTTGGGAGATATGTGGCAAGTCTGGAAGAAACTGTCTTCTTTTGGGGATAAAAGAGGTTTTTGAGGGTGAAAGGATCCTATTTGAAGGGGGAACGCTGGTATTTCTTGGAGAAGATGTGATATATTTGGGAGAAATCTGGCATTTCTTGAAGAAAATTTCCTATTTTGGGGATCAAACAGGTTTTTGTGCGTGAAAAGTTCCTATTTGAAGGGGGAAAGCTGGTATTTCTTGGAGAAGATGTGATATATTTGGGAGAAATCTGGCCGTTCTGGAAGAAAAAGTCCTATTTTCTGGGGAGAAGGCTGGTATTTGTGGGAGAAAAAGTCCTATTTCAGGAGGAATCCTGTTATTTCTTGGAGATGTGATATGTTTGGGAGAAATGTGGCATTTCTGGAAGAAACTGTCCTCTTTTGGGGATAAAAGAGGTATTTGTGGGTGAAAAGGTCCTATTTGAAGGGGGAAACGTGGTATTTCTTGGAGAAGATGTGATATATTTGGGAGAAATCGGGCATTTCTGGAAGAAACTGTCCTATTGTGGGGATAAAACAGATATTTGTGGGTGAAAAGGTCCTATTTGAAGGGGGAAACCTGCTATTTCTTGGAGAAGCTGTGGTCTATTTGGGAGAAATGTGGCATTTCTGCAAGAAAATGTCCAATTTTGGGGGAGTAGGATGGTATTTGTGGGAGAAAAGGTCCTATTTGAAGGGGGAACCCTGGTATTTCTTGGAGAAGATGTGATATATTTGGGAGAAATGTGGCATTTCTGGAAGAAACTGTCCAATCCGGGGAAAGAAGTCTGGTATTTGTGGGTGAAAAGGTCGTATTTCAGGAGGAATCCTGGTATTTCTTGGAGAAGATGTGATATATTTGGGAGAAATGTGGCATTTCTGGATGAAACTGTCCTACTTTGGGGATAAAAGAGGTAGTTGTGGGTGAAAAGGTCCTATTTGAAGGGGGAAACGTGGTATTTCTTGGAGAAGATGTGATATATTTGGGAGAAATGTGGCATTTCTGGAAGAAAATATCCTATTTTGGGGATAAAACAGGTATTTGTGGGTGAAAAGGTCCTATTTGAAGGAGGAAATCTGGTAGTTCTTGGAGAAGCTGAGATATATTTGGGAGAAATGTGGCATTTCTGGAAGAAACTGTCCTCTTTTGGGGATAAAAGAGGTATTTGTGGGTGAAAGGATCCTATTTGAAGGGGGAACGCTGGTATTTCTTGGAGAAGATGTGATATATTTGGGAGAAATCTGGCATTTCTGTAAGAAAATTTCCTATTTTGGGGATCAAACAGGTTTTTGTGCGTGAAAAGGTCCTATTTGAAGGGGGAAAGCTGGTATTTCTTGGAGAAGATGTGATATATTTGGGAGAAATCTGGCCGTTCTGGAAGAAAAAGTCCTATTTTCTGGGGAGAAGGCTGGTATTTGTGGGAGTAAAGGTCCTATTTCAGGAGGAATCCTGTTATTTCTTGGAGATGTGATATGTTTGGGAGAAATGTGGCATTTCTGCAAGAAAATGTCCTCTTTTGGGGATAAAAGAGGTATTTGTGGGTGAAAAGGTCCTATTTGAAGGGGGAAACGTGGTATTTCTTGGAGAAGATGTGATATATTTGGGAGAAATCAGGCATTTCTGGAAGAAACTGTCCTATTGTGGGGATAAAACAGATATTTGTGGGTGAAAAGGTCCTATTTGAAGGGGGAAAGCTGGTATTTCTTGGAGAAGATGTGATCTATTTGGGAGAAATCTGGCCTTTCTTGAAGAAAATGTCATCTTTTGGGGATAAAAGAGGTATTTGTGGGTGAAACGGTCCTAATTGAAGGGGGAAAGCTGGTATTTCTTGGAGAAGCTGTGATCTATTTGGGAGAAATGTGGCATTTCTGGAAGAAAATGTCCAATTTGGGGGGAGTAGGATGGTATTTGTGGGTGAAAAGGTCCTATTTGAAGGGGGAAACCTGGTATTTCTTGGAGAAGATGTGATGTATTTGGGAGAAATGTGGCATTTCTGGAAGAAAATGTCCTCTTTTGGGGATAAAAGAGGTATTTGTGGGTGAAAAGGTCCTATTTGAAGGGGGAAACCTGGTATTTCTTGGAGAAGATGTGATATATTTGGGAGAAATGTGGCATTTCTGGAAGAAACTGTCGTCTTTTGGGGATAAAACAGGTATTTGTGGGAGAAATGTCCTATTTCAGGAGGAATCCTGGTATTTATTGGAGAAGATGTGATCTATTTGGGAGAAATGTGGCATTTCTGGAAGAAACTGTCCTCTTTTGGGGATAAAAGAGGTATTTGTGGGTGAAAATGTCCTATTTGAAGGGGGAATCCTGGTATTTCTTGGAGAAGATGTGATCTATTTGGGAGAAATGTGGCCTTTCTGGAAGAAACTGTCCTCTTTTGGGGATAGAACAGGTACTTGTGGGTGAAAAGGTCCTATTTGAAGGGGGAACCCTGGTATTTCTTGGAGAAGATGTGATCTATTTGGGAGAAATGTGGCATTTCTGGAAGAAACTGTCCTCTTTTGGGGATAAAAGAGGTATTTGTGGGTGAAAAGGTCCTATTTGAAGGGGGAAAGCTGGTATTTCTTGGAGAAGATGTGATATATTTGGAAGAAATCTGGCATTTCTGTAAGAAAATTTCCAGTTTTGAGGATAGAACAGGTATTTGTGGGTGAAAAGGTCGTATTTCAAGGGGGAAAGCTGGTATTTCATGGAGAAGATGTGATATATTTGGGAGAAATCTGGCATGTCAGGAAGAAAATGTCCTCTTTTGGGGATAAAGCCGGTATTTGTGGGTGAAAAGGTCCTATTTGAAGGGGGAACCCTGGTATTTCTTGGAGAAGATGTGATATATTTGGGAGAAATGTGGCATGTCTGGAATAAACTGTCCTCTTCTGGGGATAAAAGAGGTATTTGTTGGTGAAAAGGTCCTATTCGAAGAGGGAAAGCTGGAATTTCTTGGAGAAGCTGTGATATATTTGGGAGAAATGTGGCATTTCTGGAAGAAAATGTCCAATTTTGGGGATAAAGCAGGTACTTGTGGGTGAAAAGGTCCTATTTGAAGGGGGAAAGCTGGTATTTCTTGGAGAAGATGTGATATATGTGGGAGAAATGTGGCATGTCTGGATGAAACTGTCCTCTTTTGGGGATAAAAGAGGTATTTGTGGGAGAAAAGGTCCTATTTGAAGGCGGAAACCTGGTATTTCTTGGAGAAGATGTGATCTATTTGGGAGAAATGTGGCATTTCTGGAAGAAACTCTCCTATTTTGGGGATAAAAGAGGTATTTGTGGGTGAAAAGGTCCTATTTGAAGGGGGAACCCTGGTATTTCTTGGAGAAGATGTGATCTATTTGGGAGAAATCTGGCAGTTCTGGAAGAAAATGTTCTATTTTGGGGATAAAAGAGGTATTTGTGGGTGAAAGGATCCTATTTGAAGGGGGAAAGCTGGTATTTCTTGGAGAAGATGTGATATATTTGGGAGAAATGTGGCATTTCTGGAAGAAAATGTCCTCTTTTGGGGATAAAGCAGGTATTTGTGGGTGAAAAGGTCCTATTTGAAGGGGGAAAGCTGGTATTTCTTGGAGAAGATGTGATATATGTGGGAGAAATGTGGCATGTCTGGATGAAACTGTCCTCTTTTGGGGATAAAAGAGGTATTTGTGGGAGAAAAGGTCCTATTTGAAGGCGGAAACCTGGTATTTCTTGGAGAAGATGTGATCTATTTGGGAGAAATCCGGCATTTCTGGAAGAAAATGTCCAGTCTGGGGGCAGAAGGCTGGTATTTGTGGGTGAAAAGGTCCTATTTGAAGGGGGAACCCTGGTATTTCTTGGAGAAGATGTGATATATGTGGGAGAAATGTGGCATTTCTGGAAGAAACTGTCCTATTTTGGGGATAAAAGAGGTATTTGTGGGTGATAAGGTCCTATTTGAAGGGGGAAACCTGGTATTTCTTGGAGAAGATGTGATATATTTGGGAGAAGTCTGGCATTTCTGGATGAAACTGTCCTATTTTGGGGATAAAAGAGGTATTTGTGGGAGAAATGTCCTATTTGAAGGGGGAAAGCTGGTATTTCTTGGAGAAGATGTGATATATTTGGGAGAAATGTGGCATTTCTGGAAGAAACTGTCCTATTTTGGGGATAAAAGAGGCATTTGTGGGTGAAAAGGTCCTCTTTGAAGGGGGAACCCTGGTATTTCTTGGAGAAGATGTGATATATTTGGGAGAAATCTGACCTTTCAGGAAGAAAATGTCCTATTTTCGGGGGAGAAGGCTGGTATTTGTGGGAGAAATGTTCTATTTCAGGAGGAATCCTGGTATTTCTTGGAGATGTGATATGTTTGGGAGAAATCTGGCATTTCTGGAAGAAAATGTCATCTATTGGGGATAAAGGAGGTATTTGTGGGTGAAAAGGTCCTATTTGAAGGGGGAAAGCTGGTATTTCTAGAAGAAGATGTGATTTATTTTTGAGAAATCGGGCATTTCTGGAAGAAACTGTCCTATTTTGGGGATAAAAGAGGTACTTGTGGGTGAAAAGGTCCTATTTGAAGGGGGAAAGCTGGTATTTCTTGGAGAAGCTGTGATATATGTGGGAGAAATGTGGCATTTATGGTAGAAGATGTCCTATTTTCGGGGGAGAAGGCTGGTATTTGTGGGAGAAAAGGTCCTATTTCAGGAGGAATCCTGGTATTTCTTGGAGATGTGATATGTTTGGGAGAAATCTGGCCTGTCTTTCAGAAAATGTCCTCTATTGGGGATAAAACAGGTATTTGTGGGTGAAAAGGTCCTATTTGAAGGGGGAAACGTGGTATTTCTTGGAGAAGATGTGATATATTTGCGAGAAATCTGGCATTTCTGGAAGAAACTGTCCTCTTTTGGGGATTGAACAGGTATTTGTGGGTGAAAAGGTCCTATTTGAAGGGGGAAAGCTGGTATTTCATGGAGAAGATGTGATATATTTGGGAGAAATCGGGCATTTCTGGAAGAAACTGTCCTCTTTTGGGGATTGAACAGGTATTTGTGGGTGAAAAGGTCCTATTTGAAGGGGGAAAGCTGGTATTCCTTGGAGAAGATGTGATATATTTGGAAGAAATGTGGCATTTCTGTAAGAAAACTTCCAATTTTGGGGATAGAACAGGTTTTTGTGCGTGAAAAGGTCCTATTTGAAGGGGGAAAGCTGGTATTTCTTGGAGAAGATGTGATATATTTGGGAGAAATCTGGCCGTTCTGGACGAAAAAGTCCTATTTTCAGGGGAGAAGGCTGGTATTTGTGGGAGAAAAGGTCCTATTTCAGGAGGAATCCTGTTATTTCTTGGAGATGTGATATGTTTGGGAGAAATGTGGCATTTCTGGAAGAAACTGTCCTCTTTTGGGGATAAAAGAGGTATTTGTGGGTGAAAAGGTCCTATTTGAAGGGGGAAACGTGGTATTTCTTGGAGAAGATGTTCTATATTTGGGAGAAATCGGGCATTTCTGGAAGAAACTGTCCTATTGTGGGGATAAAACAGATATTTGTGGGTGAAAAGGTCCTATTTGAAGGGGGAAAGCTGGTATTTCTTGGAGAAGATGTGATCTATTTGGGAGAAATCTGGCCTTTCTTGAAGAAAATGTCCTCTTTTAAGGATAAAAGAGGTATTTGTGGGTGAAAAGGTCCTATTTGAAGGGGGAAACCTGGTATTTCTTGGAGAAGCTGTGATCTATTTGGGAGAAATGTGGCATTTCTGCAAGAAAATGTCCAATTTGGGGGGAGTAGGATGGTATTTGTGGGTGAAAAGGTCCTATTTGAAGGGGGAACCCTGGTATTTCTTGGAGAAGATGTGATCTATTTGGGAGAAATGTGGCATTTCTGGAAGAAAATGTCCTATTTTGGGGATAGAACAGGTATTTGTGGGTGAAAAGTTCCTATTTGAACGGGGAAAGCTGGTATTTCTTGGAGAAGATGTGATCTATTTGGGAGAAATGTGGCATTTCTGGAAGAAACTGTCGTCTTTTGGGGATAAAACAGGTATTTGTGGGAGAAATGTCCTATTTCAGGAGGAATCCTGGTATTTCTTGGAGAAGATGTGATCTATTTGGGAGAAATGTGGCATTTCTGGAAGAAACTGTCCTCTTTTGGGGATAAAACAGGTATTTGTGGGTGAAAATGTCCTATTTGAAGGGGGAAAGCTGGTATTTCTTGGAGAAGATGTGATCTATTTGGGAGAAATGTGGCCTTTCTGGAAGAAAATGTCCTCTTTTGGGGATAGAACAGGTACTTGAGGGTGAAAAGGTCCTATTTGAAGGGGGAAAGCTGGTATTTCATGGAGAAGATGTGATATATTTGGGAGAAATGTGGCGTGTCTGGAAGAAAATGTCCTATTTTGGGGATAAAGCAGGTATTTGTGGGTGAAAAGGTCCTATTTGAAGGGGGAACCCTGGTATTTCTTGGAGAAGATGTGATATATTTGGGAGAAATGTGGCATGTCTGGAAGAAAATGTCCTCTTTTGGGGATAAAAGAGGTATTTGTGGGTGAAAAGGTCCTATTTGAAGGGGGAAATGTGGTATTTCTTGGAGAAGATGTGATATATTTGGGAGAAATCTGGCATTTCTGGAAGTAACTGATCTACTTTGGGGATAAAGGAGGTATTTGTGGGTGAAAAGGTCCTATTTGAAGGGGGAAAGCTGGTATTTCTTGGAGAAGATGTGATATATTTCGGAGAAATGTGGCATGTCTGGAGGAAACTGTCCTCTTTTGGGGATAAAAGAGGTATTTGTGGGTGAAGAGGTCCTATTTGAAGGGGGAAAGCTGGTATTTCTTGGAGAAGATGTGATATATTTGGGAGAAATCTGGCATTTCTGGAAGAAAATGTCCTCTTTTGGGGATAAAGCAGGTATTTGTGGGTGAAAAGGTCCTATTTGAAGGGGGAAAGCTGGTATTTCTTGGAGAAGATGTGATATGTTTGGGAGAAATGTGGCATTTCTGGATGAAACTGTCCTCTTTTGGGGATAAAAGAGGTATTTGTGGGTGATAAGGTCCTATTTGAAGGGGGAAACCTGGTATTTCTTGGAGAAGATGTGATATATTTGGGAGAAATGTGGCATTTCTGGATGAAACTGTCCTCTTTTGGGGATAAAAGAGGTATTTGTGGGTGAAAGGATCCTATTTGAAGGGGGAAAGCTGGTATTTCTTGGAGAAGATGTGATATATTTGGGAGAAATGTGGCATTTCTGGAAGAAACTGTCCTATTTTGGGGATAAAAGAGGTATTTGTGGGAGAAATGTCCTATTTGAAGGGGGAAACCTGGTATTTCTTGGAGAAGATGTGATCTATTTGGGAGAAATGTGGCATTTCTGGAAGAAACTGTCCTCTTTTGGGGATAAAAGAGGTATTTGTGGGTGAAAAGGTCCTATTTCCAGGGGGAACCCTGGTATTTCTTGGAGAAGATGTGATATATTTGGGAGAAATCTGACCTTTCAGGAAGAAAATGTCCTATTTTCGGGGGAGAAGGCTGGTATTTGTGGGAGAAATATTCTATTTCAGGTGGAATCCTGGTATTTCTTGGAGATGTGATATGTTTGGGAGAAATCTGGCCTTTCTGGAAGAAAATGTCCTCTTTTGGGGATAAAAGAGGTATTTGTGGGTGAAAAGGCCCTATTTCAAGGGGGATACCAGGTATTTCTTGGAGAAGATGTGATCTATTTGGGAGAAATGTGGCATTTCTGGAAGAAACTGTCCTATTTTGGGGATCAAACAGGTATTTGTGGGTGAAAAGGTCCTATTTCAAGGGGGAAAGCTGGTATTTCTTGATGAAGCTGCGATATATGTGGGAGAAATGTGGCATTTATGGTAGAAGATGTCCTATTTTCGGGGGAGAAGGCTGGTATTTGTGGGAGAAAAGGTCCTATTTCAGGAGGAATCCTGGTATTTCTTGGAGATGTGATATGTTTGGGAGAAATCTGGCATTTCTGGAAGAAAATGTCCTCTATTTGGGATAAAGGAGGTATTTGTGGGTGAAAAGGTCCTATTTGAAGGGGGAAACCTGGTATTTCTTGGAGAAGATGTGATTTATTTTTGAGAAATCGGGCATTTCTTGAAGAAACTGTCCAATTTTGGGGATAAAGCAGGTATTTGTGGGTGAAAAGGTCCTATTTGAATGGGGATAGCTGGTATTTCTTGGAGAAGATGTGATCTATTTGGGAGAAATGTGGCCTTTCTGGAAGAAACTGTCCTATTCTGGGGATAAAAGAGGTATTTGTGGGTGAAAAGGTCCCATTTGAAGGGGGAAACCTGGTATTTCTTGGAGAAGATGTGATATATTTGGGAGAAATGTGGCCTTTCTGGAAGAAACTGTCCTCTTTTGGGGATAAAAGAGGTATTTGTGGGTGACAAGGTCCAATTTGAAGGGGGAAAGCTGGTATTCCTTGGAGAAGATGTGATATATTTGGAAGAAATGTGGCATTTCTGTAAGAAAACTTCCAATTTTGGGGATGGAACAGGTATTTGTGGGTGAAAAGGTCCTATTTGAAGGGGGAAAGCTGGTATTTCTTGGAGAAGATGTGATATATTTGGTAGAAATGTGGCATTTCTGGAAGAAACTGTCCTCTTTTGGGGATAAAAGAGGTATTTGTGGGTGAGGAGGTCCTATTTCGAGGGGGAAAGCTGGTATTTCTTGGAGAAGCTGTGATCTATTTGGGAGAAATGTGGCATTTCTGGAAGAAAATGTTCTATTTTGGGGATAAAAGAGGTATTTGTGGGTGAAAAGGTCCTATTTGAAGGGGGAAAGCTGGTATTTCTTGGAGAAGATGTGATATATTTGGGAGAAATGTGGCAGTTCTGGAAGACACTGTCCAATTTTGGGGATAAAGGAGGTATTTGTGGGTGAAAAGTTCCTATTTGAACGGGGAAAGCTGGTATTTCTTGGAGAAGATGTGATCTATTTGGGAGAAATGTGGCATTTCTGGAAGAAAATGTCCTATTTTGGGGATAGAACAGGTACTTGTGGGTGAAAAGGTCCTATTTGAAGGGGGAACCCTGGTATTTCTTGGAGAAGCTGTGATCTATTTGGGAGAAATGTGGCATTTCTGGAAGAAAATGTCCAATTTGGTTGCAGAAGGCAGGTATTTGTGGGTGAAAAGGTCCTATTTGAAGGGGGAATCCTGGTATTTCTTGGAGAAGATGTGATATGTTTGGGAGAAATGTGGCATTTCTGGAAGTAACTGATCTACTTTGGGGATAAAGGAGGTATTTGTGGGTGAAAAGGTCCTATTTGAAGGGGGAAACCTGGTATTTCTTGGAGAAGATGTGATATATTTGGGAGAAATCTGGCATTTCTGGAAGAAACTGTCCAATCTGGGGGAAGAAGGCTGGTATTTGTGGGTGAAAAGGTCGTATTTCAGGAGGAATCCTGGTATTTCTTGGAGAAGATGTGATATATTTGGGAGAAATGTGGCATGTCTGGAATAAACTGTCCTATTTGAGGGATAAAAGAGGTATTTGTGGGTGAAAAGGTCCTATTTGAAGGGGGAAAGCTGGTATTTCTTGGAGAAGATGTGATCTATTTGGGAGAAATGTGGCATTTCTGGAAGAAAATGTCCAATTTTGGGGATAAAGCAGGTATTTGTGTGTGAAAAGGTCGTATTTCAGGAGGAATCCTGGTATTTCTTGGAGAAGCTGTGATATATTTGGGAGAAATCTGGCATTTCTGGAAGTAACTGATCCACTTTGGGGATAAAGGAGGTATTTGTGGGTGAAAAGGTCCTATTTGAAGGGGGAACCCTGGTATTTCTTGGAGAAGATGTGATATATTTCGGAGAAATGTTGCATGTCGGGAGGAAACTGTTCTCTTTTGGGGATAAAAGAGGTATTTGTGGGTGAAAAGGTCCTATTTGAAGGGGGAAACCTGGTATTTCTTGGAGAAGATGTGATCTATTTGGGAGAAATGTGGCATTTCTGGAAGAAAATGTCCTCTTCTGGGGATAAAGCAGGTATCTGTGGGTGAAAAGGTCCTATTTGAAGGGCGAACCCTGGTATTTCTTGGAGAAGATGTGATATATGTGGGAGAAATGTGGCATTTCTGGAAGAAACTGTCCTCTTTTGGGGATAAAAGAGGTATTTGTGGGTGATGAGGTCCTATTTGAAGGGGGAACCCTGGTATTTCTTGGAGAAGATGTGATATATTTGGGAGAAATGTGGCATTTCTGGATGAAACTCTCCTCTTTTGGGGATAAAAGAGGTATTTGTGGGTGAAAGGATCCTATTTGAAGGGGGAAAGCTGGTATTTCTTGGAGAAGATGTGATATATTTGGGAGAAATCTGGCATTTCTGGAAGAAACTGTCCTATTTTGGGGATAAAAGAGGTATTTGTGGGAGAAAAGGTCCTATTTGAAGGGGGAAACCTGGTATTTCTTGGAGAAGATGTTATCTATTTGGGAGAAATATGGCATTTCTGGAAGAAACTGTCCTATTTTGGGGATAAAAGAGGCATTTGTGGGTGAAAATGTCCTATTTGAAGGGGGAACCCTGGTATTTCTTGGAGAAGATGTGATATATTTGGGAGAAATCTGACCTTTCAGGAAGAAAATGTCCTATTTTCGGGGGAGAAGGCTGGTATTTGTGGGAGAAATGTTCTATTTCAGGAGGAATCCTGGTATTTCTTGGAGATGTGATATGTTTGGGAGAAATGTAGCATTTCTGGAAGAAACTGTCCTCTTTTGGGGATCAAACAGGTATTTGTGGGTGAAAAGGTCCTATTTGAAGGGGGATACCTGGTATTTCTTGGAGAAGATGTGATCTGTTTGGGAGAAATCGGGCATTTCTGGAGGAAACTGTCCTATTTTGGGGATAAAAGAGGTATTTGTGGGTGAAAAGGTCCTATTTCAAGGGGGAAAGCTGGTATTTCTTGGTGAAGCTGTGATATATGTGGGAGAAATGAGGCATTTATGGTAGAAGATGTCCTATTTTCGGGGGAGAAGGCTGGTATTTGTGGAAGAAAAGGTCCTATTTCAGGAGGAATCCTGGTATTTCTTGGAGATGTGATATGTTTGGGAGAAATCTGGCATTACTGGAAGAAACTGTCCTCTTTTGGGGATAAAAGAGGTATTTGTGGGTGAAAAGGTCCTATTTGAAGGGGGAAAGCTGGTATTTCTTGGAGAAAATGTGATATATTTGGAAGAAATGTGGCATTTCTGTAAGATAACTTCCAATTTTGGGGATAGAACAGGTATTTGTGGGTGAAAAGGTCCTATTTGAAGGGGGAACCCTGGTATTTCTTGAAGAAGATGTGGTATATTTGGGAGAAATGTGGCATTTCTGGAAGAAACTGTCCTATTTTGGGGATAAAAGAGCTATTTGTGGGTGAAGAGGTCCTATGTCGAGGGGGAAAGCTGGTATTTCTTGGAGAAGATGTGATCTATTTGGGAGAAATGTGGCATTTCTGGAAGAAAATGTCCTATTTTGGGGATAAAAGAGGTATTTGTGGGTGAAAAGGTCCTATTTGAAGGGGGAAAGCTGGTATTTCTTGGAGAAGATGTGATATATTTGGGAGAAATGTGGCATTTCTGGAAGACACTGTCCAATTTTGGGGATCAAGGAGGTATTTGTGGGTGAAAAGGTCCTATTTGAACGGGGAAAGCTGGTATTTCTTGGAGAAGATGTGATCTATTTGGGAGAAATGTGGCATTTCTGGAAGAAAATGTCCTATTTTGGGGATAGAACAGGTACTTGCGGGTGACAAGGTCCTATTTGAAGGGGGAACCCTGGTATTTCTTGGAGAAGATGTGATATATTTGGGAGAAATCTGGCATGTCAGGATGAAACTGTCCTCTTTTGGGGATAAAAGAGGTATTTGTGGGAAAAAAGGACCTATTTGAAGGGGGAAAGATGGTATTTCTTGGAGAAGATGTGATCTATTTGGGAGAAATCTGGCATTTCTGGAAGAAAATGTCCAATTTGGTTGCAGAAGGCAGGTATTTGTTGGTGAAAAGGTCCTATTTGAACGGGGAACCCTGGTATTTCTTGGAGAAGATGTGGTATATTTGGGAGAAATGTGGCATTTCTGGAAGAAACTGTCCTCTTTTGGGGATAAAAGAGGTATTTGTGGGTGACAAGGTCCTATTTCAAGGGGGAAAGCTGGTATTCCTTGGAGAAGATGTGATATATTTGGAAGAAATGTGGCATTTCTTTAAGAAAACTTCCAATTTTGGGGATGGAACAGGTATTTGTGGGTGAAAAGGTCCTATTAGAAGGGGGAAAGCTGGTATTTCTTGGAGAAGATGTGATATATTTGGTAGAAATGTGGCATTTCTGGAAGAAACTGTCCTCTTTTGGGGATAAAAGAGGTATTTGTGGGTGAGGAGGTCCTATTTCGAGGGGGAAAGCTGGTATTTCTTGGAGAAGCTGTGATCTATTTGGGAGAAATGTGGCATTTCTGGAAGAAAATGTTCTATTTTGGGGATAAAAGAGGTATTTGTGGGTGAAAAGGTCCTATTTGAAGGGGGAAAGCTGGTATTTCTTGGAGAAGATGTGATATATTTGGGAGAAATGTGGCAGTTCTGGAAGACACTGTCCAATTTTGGGGATAAAGGAGGTATTTGTGGGTGAAAAGTTCCTATTTGAACGGGGAAAGCTGGTATTTCTTGGAGAAGATGTGATCTATTTGGGAGAAATGTGGCATTTCTGGAAGAAAATGTCCTATTTTGGGGATAGAACAGGTACTTGTGGGTGAAAAGCTCCTATTTGAAGGGGGAACCCTGGTATTTCTTGGAGAAGCTGTGATCTATTTGGGAGAAATGTGGCATTTCTGGAAGAAAATGTCCAATTTGGTTGCAGAAGGCAGGTATTTGTGGGTGAAAAGGTCCTATTTGAAGGGGGAATCCTGGTATTTCTTGGAGAAGATGTGATATGTTTGGGAGAAATGTGGCATTTCTGGAAGTAACTGATCTACTTTGGGGATAAAGGAGGTATTTGTGGGTGAAAAGGTCCTATTTGAAGGGGGAAACCTGGTATTTCTTGGAGAAGATGTGATATATTTGGGAGAAATCTGGCATTTCTGGAAGAAACTGTCCAATCTGGGGGAAGAAGGCTGGTATTTGTGGGTGAAAAGGTCGTATTTCAGGAGGAATCCTGGTATTTCTTGGAGAAGATGTGATATATTTGGGAGAAATGTGGCATGTCTGGAATAAACTGTCCTATTTGAGGGATAAAAGAGGTATTTGTGGGTGAAAAGGTCCTATTTGAAGGGGGAAAGCTGGTATTTCTGGGAGAAGATGTGATCTATTTGGGAGAAATGTGGCATTTCTGGAAGAAAATGTCCAATTTTGGGGATAAAGCAGGTATTTGTGTGTGAAAAGGTCGTATTTCAGGAGGAATCCTGGTATTTCTTGGAGAAGCTGTGATATATTTGGGAGAAATCTGGCATTTCTGGAAGTAACTGATCCACTTTGGGGATAAAGGAGGTATTTGTGGGTGAAAAGGTCCTATTTGAAGGGGGAACCCTGGTATTTCTTGGAGAAGATGTGATATATTTCGGAGAAATGTTGCATGTCGGGAGGAAACTGTTCTCTTTTGGGGATAAAAGAGGTATTTGTGGGTGAAAAGGTCCTATTTGAAGGGGGAAACCTGGTATTTCTTGGAGAAGATGTGATCTATTTGGGAGAAATGTGGCATTTCTGGAAGAAAATGTCCTCTTCTGGGGATAAAGCAGGTATTTGTGGGTGAAAAGGTCCTATTTGAAGGGGGAACCCTGGTATTTCTTGGAGAAGATGTGATATATGTGGGAGAAATGTGGCATTTCTGGAAGAAACTGTCCTCTTTTGGGGATAAAAGAGGTATTTGTGGGTGATGAGGTCCTATTTGAAGGGGGAACCCTGGTATTTCTTGGAGAAGATGTGATATATTTGGGAGAAATGTGGCATTTCTGGATGAAACTCTCCTCTTTTGGGGATAAAAGAGGTATTTGTGGGTGAAAGGATCCTATTTGAAGGGGGAAAGCTGGTATTTCTTGGAGAAGATGTGATATATTTGGGAGAAATCTGGCATTTCTGGAAGAAACTGTCCTATTTTGGGGATAAAAGAGGTATTTGTGGGAGAAAAGGTCCTATTTGAAGGGGGAAACCTGGTATTTCTTGGAGAAGATGTTATCTATTTGGGAGAAATATGGCATTTCTGGAAGAAACTGTCCTATTTTGGGGATAAAAGAGGCATTTGTGGGTGAAAATGTCCTATTTGAAGGGGGAACCCTGGTATTTCTTGGAGAAGATGTGATATATTTGGGAGAAATCTGACCTTTCAGGAAGAAAATGTCCTATTTTCGGGGGAGAAGGCTGGTATTTGTGGGAGAAATGTTCTATTTCAGGAGGAATCCTGGTATTTCTTGGAGATGTGATATGTTTGGGAGAAATGTAGCATTTCTGGAAGAAACTGTCCTCTTTTGGGGATCAAACAGGTATTTGTGGGTGAAAAGGTCCTATTTGAAGGGGGATACCTGGTATTTCTTGGAGAAGATGTGATCTGTTTGGGAGAAATCGGGCATTTCTGGAAGAAACTGTCCTATTTTGGGGATAAAAGAGGTATTTGTGGGTGAAAAGGTCCTATTTCAAGGGGGAAAGCTGGTATTTCTTGGTGAAGCTGTGATATATGTGGGAGAAATGAGGCATTTATGGTAGAAGATGTCCTATTTTCGGGGGAGAAGGCTGGTATTTGTGGAAGAAAATGTCCTATTTCAGGAGGAAACCTGGTATTTCTTGGAGATGTGATATGTTTGGGAGAAATCTGGCATTACTGGAAGAAACTGTCCTCTTTTGGGGATAAAAGAGGTATTTGTGGGTGAAAAGGTCCTATTTGAAGGGGGAAAGCTGGTATTTCTTGGAGAAAATGTGATATATTTGGAAGAAATGTGGCATTTCTGTAAGATAACTTCCAATTTTGGGGATAGAACAGGTATTTGTGGGTGAAAAGGTCCTATTTGAAGGGGGAACCCTGGTATTTCTTGAAGAAGATGTGGTATATTTGGGAGAAATGTGGCATTTCTGGAAGAAACTGTCCTATTTTGGGGATAAAAGAGCTATTTGTGGGTGAAGAGGTCCTATGTCGAGGGGGAAAGCTGGTATTTCTTGGAGAAGATGTGATCTATTTGGGAGAAATGTGGCATTTCTGGAAGAAAATGTCCTATTTTGGGGATAAAAGAGGTATTTGTGGGTGAAAAGGTCCTATTTGAAGGGGGAAACCTGGTATTTCTTGGAGAAGATGTGATATATTTGGGAGAAATGTGGCATTTCTGGAAGACACTGTCCAATTTTGGGGATCAAGGAGGTATTTGTGGGTGAAAAGGTCCTATTTGAACGGGGAAAGCTGGTATTTCTTGGAGAAGATGTGATCTATTTGGGAGAAATGTGGCATTTCTGGAAGAAAATGTCCTATTTTGGGGATAGAACAGGTACTTGCGGGTGACAAGGTCCTATTTGAAGGGGGAACCCTGGTATTTCTTGGAGAAGATGTGATATATTTGGGAGAAATCTGGCATGTCAGGATGAAACTGTCCTCTTTTGGGGATAAAAGAGGTATTTGTGGGAAAAAAGGACCTATTTGAAGGGGGAAAGATGGTATTTCTTGGAGAAGATGTGATCTATTTGGGAGAAATCTGGCATTTCTGGAAGAAAATGTCCAATTTGGTTGCAGAAGGCAGGTATTTGTGGGTGAAAAGGTCCTATTTGAAGGGGGAACCCTGGTATTTCTTGGAGAAGATGTGGTATATTTGGGAGAAATG
This sequence comes from Lophura swinhoii, assembly GCA_030408155.1. NCBI lineage: Eukaryota > Metazoa > Chordata > Aves > Galliformes > Phasianidae > Lophura > Lophura swinhoii. The sequence goes on from CM059478.1 coordinate 38,894, forward strand.
TGGCATTTCTGGAAGAAACTGTCCTCTTTTGGGGATAAAAGAGGTATTTGTGGGTGACAAGGTCCTATTTCAAGGGGGAAAGCTGGTATTTCTTGGAGAAGATGTTCTATATTTGGGAGAAATCTGGCATTTCTGGAAGAAACTGTCAAATCTGTAGGAAGAAGTCTGGTATTTGTGGGTGAAAAGGTCGTATTTCAGGAGGAATCCTGGTATTTCTTGGAGAAGATGTGATATATTTGGGAGAAATGTGGCATGTCTGGAATAAACTGTCCTATTTGAGGGATAAAAGAGGTATTTGTGGGTGAAAAGGTCCTATTTGAAGGGGGAACCCTGGTATTTCTTGGAGAAGATGTGATATATTTGGGAGAAATGTGGCATGTCTGGAATAAACTGTCCTATTTGAGGGATAAAAGAGGTATTTGTGGGTGAAAAGGTCCTATTTGAAGGGGGAAACCTGGTATTTCTTGGAGAAGCTGTGATCTATTTGGGAGAAATGTGGCATTTCTGGAAGAAAATGTCCAATTTTGGGGATAAAGCAGGTATTTGTGGGTGAAAAGGTCGTATTTCAGGAGGAATCCTGGTATTTCTTGGAGAAGCTGTGATATATTTGGGAGAAATCTGGCATTTCTGGAAGTAACTGATCCACTTTGGGGATAAAGGAGGTATTTGTGGGTGAAAAGGTCCTATTTGAAGGGGGAACCCTGGTATTTCTTGGAGAAGATGTGATATATTTGGGAGAAATGTGGCATGTCTGGAGGAAACTGTTCTCTTTTGGGGATAAAAGAGGTATTTGTGGGTGAAAAGGTCCTATTTGAAGGGGGAACCCTGGTATTTCTTGGAGAAGATGTGATATATTTGGGAGAAATGTGGCATGTCTGGAGGGAACTGTCCTCTTTTGGGTATCAAACAGGTATTTGTGGGTGAAAAGGTCCTATTTGAAGGGGGAAACCTGGTATTTCTTGGAGAAGATGTGATATATTTGGGAGAAATCCGGCATTTCTGGATGGAAATGTCCTATTTAGGGGATAAAAGAGGTACTTGTGGGTGAAAAGGTCCTATTTGAAGGGGGAAAGCTGGTATTTCTTGGAGAAGATGTGATACATTTGGGAGAAATGTGGCATTTCTGGAAGAAACTGTCCTCTTTTGGGGATAAAACAGGTATTTGTGGGTGAAAAGGTCCTATTTGAAGGGGAAAGCTGGTATTCCTTGGAGAAGATGTGATAAATTTGGAAGAAATTTGGCATTTCTGTAAGAAAACTTACAATTTTGGGGATAGAACAGGTATTTGTGGGTGAAAAGGTCCTATTTGAAGGGGGAACCCTGGTATTTCTTGGAGAAGATGTGATATATTTCGGAGAAATCTGGCATGTCAGGATGATAATGTCCTCTTTTGGGGATAAAAGATTTATTTGTGGGAAAAAAGGTCCTATTTGAAGGGGGAAAGCTGGTATTTCTTGGAGAAGATGTGATCTATTTGGGAGAAATGTGGCCTTTCTGGAAGAAACTGTCCTCTTTTGGGGATAGAACAGGTACTTGTGGGTGAAAAGGTCCTATTTGAAGGGGGAAAGCTGGTATTTCTTGGAGAAGATGTGTTATATTTGGGAGAAATGTGGCATTTCTGGAAGAAACGGTCCTCTTTTGGGGATTAAAGAGGTATTTGTGGGTGAAAAGGTCCTATTTGAAGGGGGAAAGCTGGTATTTCTAGGAGAAGATGTTCTATATTTGGGAGAAATGTGGCATTTCTGGAAGAAATTGTCAAATCTGCGGGAAGAAGTCTGGTATTTGTGGGTGAAAAGGTCCTATTTGAAGGGGGAAACCTGGTATTTCTTGGAGAAGATGTTCTATATTTGGGAGAAATGTGGCATTTCTGGAAGAAACTGTCCTATTTTGGGGATAAAACAGGTATTTGTGGGTGAAAAGGTCCTATTTGAAGGGGGAAACCTGGTATTTCTTGGAGAAGATGTGATATATTTGGGAGAAATCGGGCATTTCTGGAAGGAAATGTCCTATTTTGGGGATAAAAGAGGTATTTGTGGGTGAAAAGGTCCTATTTGAAGGGGAAAAGCTGGTATTTCTTGGAGAAGATGTGATATATTTGGGAGAAATGTGGCATTTCTGGAAGAAAATGTCCTCTTTTGGGGATCAAACAGGTATTTGTGAATGAAAAGGTCCTATTTGAAGGGGGAACCCTGGTATTTCTTGGAGAAGATGTGATCTATTTGGGAGAAATGTGGCATTTCTGCAAGGAAATGTCCTCTTTTGGGGATCAAACAGGTATTTGTGGGTGAAACGTTCCTATTTGAAGTGGGAACCCTGGTATTTCTTGGAGAAGCTGTGATATATTTGGGAGAAATGTGGCATTTTTGGAAGAAACTGTCCTATCTTGGGGATAAAAGAGGTATTTGTGGGTGAAAAGTTCCTATTTGAAGGGGGAAAGCTGGTATTTCTTGGAGAAGATGTGATTTATTTGGGAGAAATGTGGCATTTCTGGAAGAAGAAACTGTCCTATTTTGGGGATAAAAGAGGTATTAGTGGGTGAAAAGGTCCTATTTGAAGGGGGAAACCTGGTATTTCTTGGAGAAGATGTGATCTATTTGGGAGAAATGTGACATTTCCGCAAGAAACTGTCCTCTTTTGGGGATAAAAGAGGTATTTGTGGGTGAAAAGTTCCTATTTGAAGGGGAAACCCTGGTATTTCTTGGAGAAGATGTGATCTATTTGGGAGAAATCTGGCATTTCTGGAAGAAACTGTCCTCTTTTGGGGATAAAAGAGGTATTTGTGGGAGAAATGTCCTATTTCAGGTGGAATCCCGGTATTTCTTGGAGAAGATGTGATATATTTGGGAGAAATGCGGCATTTCTGGAAGAAACTGTCCTATTTTGGGGATAAAACAGGCATTAGTGGCTGAAAAGGTCCTATTTGAAGGGGGAAACCTGGTATTTCTTGGAGAAGATGTGATACATTTGGGAGAAATGTGGCATTTCTGGAAGAAAATGTCCTCTTTTGGGGATAAAAGAGGTATTTGTGGGTGAAAAGGTCCTATTTGAAGGGGGAAAGCTGGTATTCCTTGGAGAAGATGTAATAAATTTGGAAGAAATTTGGCATTTCTGTAAGAAAACTTCCAATTTTGGGGATAGAACAGGTATTTGTGGGTGAAAAGGTCCTATTTGAAGGGGGAAAGCTGGTATTTCTTGGAGAAGATGTGGTATATTTGGGAGAAATGTGGCATTTCTGGAAGAAACTGTCCTATTTTGGGGATAAAAGAGGTATTTGTGGGTGAAATGGTCCTATTTGAAGGGGGAACCCTGGTATTTCTTGGAGAAGATGTGATATATTTGGGAGAAATCTGGCATGTCAGGATGATAATGTCCTCTTTTGGGGATAAAAGAGGTATTTGTGGGAAAAAAGGTCCTATTTGAAGGGGGAAAGCTGGTATTTCTTGGAGAAGATGTGATCTATTTGGGAGAAATCTGGCATTTCTTGAAGAAAATGTCCAATTTGGTTGCAGAAGGCAGGTATTTGTGGGTGAAAAGGTCCTATTTGAAGGGGGAAAACTGGTATTTCTTGGAGAAGATGTGTTATATTTGGGAGAAATGTGGCATTTCTGGAAGAAACTGTCCTCTTTTGGGGATAAAAGAGGTATTTGTGGGTGAAAAGGTCCTATTTGAAGGGGGAACCCTGGTATTTCTTGGAGAAGATGTGGTATATTTGGGAGAAATGTGGCATGTCTGGAGGAAAATGTCCAATTTGGGGGATAAAAGATGTATTTGTGGGTGAAAAGGTCCTATTTGAAGGGGGAAAGCTGGTATTTCTTGGAGAAGATGTGATATATTTGGGAGAAATCTGGCATTTCTGGAAGAAAATGTCCTCTTTTGGGGATAAAAGAGGTACTTGTGGGTGAAAAGGTCGTATTTGAAGGGGGAAACCTGGTATTTCTTGGAGAAGATGTGATATATTTGGGAGAAATCTGGCATTTCTGGAACGAAATGTCCTATTTTGGGGATAAAAGAGGTATTTGTGGGAGAAAAGGTCCTATTTCAAGGGGAAAAGCTGGTAATTCATGGAGAAGATGTGATATGTTTGGGAGAAATGTGGCATTTCTGGATGAAACTGTCCTCTTTTGGGGATAAAAGAGGTATTTGTGGGTGAAAAGGTCCTATTTGAAGGGGGAACCCTGGTATTTCTTGGAGAAGATGTGATATATTTGGGAGAAATGTGGTATTTCTGGAAGAAAATGTCCTCTTTTGGGGATCAAACAGGTATTTGTGGGTGAAAAGTTCCTATTTGAAGTGGGAACCCTGGTATTTCTTGGAGAAGATGTGATATATTTGGGAGAAATCTGGCATCTTTGGAAGAAACTGTCCTATCTTGGGGATAGAAGAGGTATTTGTGGGTGAAAAGGTCCTTTTTGAAGGGGGAAAGCTGGTATTTCTTGGAGAAGATGTGATTTATTTGGGAGAAATGTGGCATTTCTGGAAGAAACTGTCAAATCTGGGGGAAGAAGTCTGGTATTTGTGGGTGAAAAGGTCGTATTTCAGGAGGAATCCTGGTATTTCTTGGAGAAGCTGTGATATATTTGGGAGAAATGTGGCATTTCTGGAGGAAACTATCCTCTTTTGGGGATAAAAGAGGTATTTGTGGGTGAAAAGGTCGTATTTGAAGGGGGAACCCTGGTATTTCTTGGAGAAGATGTGGTATATTTGGGAGAAATGTGGCATGTCTGGAGGAAAATGTCCAATTTGGGGGATAAAAGAGGTATTTGTGGGTGAAAAGCTCCTATTTGAAGGGGGAAACCTGGTATTTCTTGGAGAAGTTGTTCTATATTTGGGAGAAATGTGGCATTTCTGGAAGAAAATGTCCTCTTTTGGGGATAAAAGAGGTACTTGTGGGTGAAAAGGTCGTATTTGAAGGGGGAAACCTGGTATTTCTTGGAGAAGATGTGATATATTTGGGAGAAATGTGGCATTTCTGGAAGGAAATGTCCTATTTTGGGGATAAAAGAGGTATTTGTGGGTGAAAAGGTCCTATTTCAAGGGGAAAAGCTGGTATTTCTTGGAGAAGATGTGATATATTTGGGAGAAATGTGGCATTTCTGGAAGAAAATGTCCTCTTTTGGGGATCAAACAGGTATTTGAGGGTGACAAGGTCCTATTTCAAGGGGGAAAGCTGGTATTTCTTGGAGAAGATGTGATATATTTGGGAGAAATGTGGTATTTCTGGAAGAAAATGTCCTCTTTTGGGGATCAAACAGGTATTTGTGGGTGAAAAGTTCCTCTTTGAAGGGGGAACCCTGGTATTTCTTGGAGAAGATGTGATATATTTGGGAGAAATCTGGCATTTCTGGAAGAAAATGTCCTATTTTGGGGATAAAACAGGCATTTGTGGCTGAAAAGGTCCTATTTCAAGGGGGAACGCTGGTATTTCTTGGAGAAGATGTGATCTATTTGGGAGAAATCTGGCATTTCTGGAAGAAACTGTCCTCTTTTGGGGATAAAAGTGGTACTTCTGGGTGAAAAGGTCCTATTTCAAGGGGGAATCCTGGTATTTCTTGGAGCAGATTTGATATATTTCGGGGAAATCTGGGATTTCTGGAAGAAACTGTTCTATTTGGGGGATAAAAGAGGTATTTGTGGGTGTAAAGGTCCTATTTCAAGGGGGAAAGCTGGTATTTCTTGGAGAAGCTGAGATATATTTTGGAGAAATGTGGCATTTCTGGAAGAAAATGTCCTATTTTGCGGATAAAGCGGGTATTTGTGGGAGAAAAGGTCCTATTTGAAGGGGAAAACCTGGTATTTCTGGAAGAAACTGTCCTATTTTGGGGATAAAAGAGGTATTAATGGGAGAAAAGGTCCTATTTGAAGGGGGAAAGCTGGTATTTCTTGGAGAAGATGTGATATATTTGGGAGAAATGTGGCATTTCTGGAAGAAACTGTCCTATTTTGGGTATAAAAGAGGTATTTGTGGGTGAAAAGGTCCTATTTGAAGGGGGAACCCTGGTATTTCTTGGAGAAGATGTGATATATTTGGGAGAAATCTGGCATGTCAGGAAGAAAATGCCCTATTTTCAGAGGAGAAGGCTGGTATTTGAGTTAGAAATGGTCCTATTTCAGGAGGAATCCTGGTATTTCTTGGAGAAGATGTGATATATTTGGGAGAAATGTGGCATTTCTGGAAGAAAATGTCCTCTTTTGGGGATAAAAGAGGTACTTGTGGGTGAAAAGGTCCAATTTCAAGGGGGAAAGCTGGTATTTCTTGGAGAAGCTGTGATCTATTTGGGAGAAATCTGGCAGTTCTGGAAGAAACTGTCCAATTTTGAGGATAAAGGTGGTATTAGTGGGTGAAAAGGTCCTATTTGAAGGGGGAACCCTGGTATTTCTTGGAGAAGATGTTCTATATTTGGGAGAAATGTGGCATTTCTGCAAGAAAATTTCCAATCTGGGGGAAGAAGGCTGGTATTTGTGGGTGAAAAGGTCCTATTTCAGGAGGAATCCTGGTATTTCTTGGAGAAGCTGTGATATATTTGGGAGAAATGTGTCATTTCTGGAAGAAACTGTCCTCTTTTGGGGATAAAAGAGGTATTTGTGGGTGAAAAGGTCCTATTTGAAGGGGGAAACCTGGTATTTCTTGGAGAAGATGTGATACATTTGGGAGAAATCTGGCAGTTCTGGAAGAAAATGTCCAATTTTGGGGATAAAAGAGGTATTTCGGGGAGAAAAGGTCCTATTTGAAGGGGGAAAGCTGGTATTTCTTGGAGAAGATGTGATATATTTGGGAGAAATCTGGCATGTCAGGAAGAAAATGTCCTCTTTTGGGGATAAAAGAGGTATTTGTGGGTGAAAGGATCCGATTAGAAGGTGGAAATCTGGTATTTCTTGGAGAAGTTGTGATCTATTTGGGAGAAATGTGGCATTTCTGGAAGAAAATGTCCTCTTTTGGGGATAAAGGAGGTATTTGTGGGTGAAAAGTTCCTATTTGAAGGGGGAAATCTGGTATTTCTTGGAGAAGATGTGATATATTTGGGAGAAATCGGGCATTTCTGGAAGAAAATGTCCTATTTTGGGGACAAAGCAGGTATTTGTGGGAGAAAAGGTCCTATTTGAAGGGGGAACCCTGGTATTTCTTGGAGAAGATGTGATATATTTGGGAGAAATGTGGCATTTCTGGAAGAAAATGTCCATTTTTGGGGATAAAGCAGATATCTGTGGGTGAAAAGGTCCTATTTGAAGGGGGAACCCTGGTATTTCTTGGAGAAGATGAGATCTGTTTGGGAGAAATGTGGCATTTCTGGAAGAAACTGTCCTCTTTTGGGGATAAAGTAGGTATTTGTGGGTGAAAAGGTCCTATTTGAAGGGGGAACCCTGGTATTTCTTGGAGAAGATGTGATACATTTGGGAGAAATCTGGCAGTTCTTGAATAAAATGTCCTCTTTTGGGGATAAAAGAGGTATTTGTGGGTGAAAGGATCCTATTTCAAGGGGGAAAGCTGGTATTTCTTGGAGAAGATGTGATATATTTGGGAGAAATGTGGCATTTCTGGAAGAAAATGTCCTCTTTTGGGGATAAAAGAGGTATTTGTGGGTGAAAAGGTCCTATTTGAAGGGGGAAAGCTGGTATTTCTTGGAGAAGATGTGATATATTTGGAAGAAATCTGGCAGTTCTGGAAGAAACTGTCCAATTTTGGGGATAAAGCAGGTATTTGTGGGTGAAAAGGTCCTATTTGAAGGGGGAAACCTGGTATTTCTTGGAGAAGATGTTCTATATTTGGGAGAAATGTGGCATTTCTGGAAGAAAATGTCCTATTTTGGGGATAAAGCAGGTATTTGTGGGTGAAAAGGTCCTAATTGAAGGGGGAAAGCTGGTATTTCTTGGAGAAGATGTGATATATTTGGGAGAAATCTGGCATTTCTGGAAGAAAATGTCTTCTTTTGGGGATAAAGTAGGTATTTGTGGGTGAAAAGGTCCTATTTGAAGGGGGAACCCTGGTATTTCTTGGAGAAGATGTGATATATTTGGGAGAAATCTGGCATGTCTGGAAGAAACTGTACTCTTTTGGGGATAAAGCAGGTATTTGTGGTGAAAAGGTCCTATTTGAAGGGGGAAAGCTGGTATTTCTTGGAGAAGATGTGATCTATTTGGGAGAAATCGGGCATTTCTGGAAGAAAATGTCCTATTTTGGGGAAAAAAGAGGTATTTGTGGGTGACAAGGTCCTATTTGTAGGGGGAACCCTGGTATTTCTTGGAGAAGATGTGCTATATTTGGGAGAAATGTGGCATTTCTGGAAGAAAATGTCCTATTTTGGGGTTAAAACAAGTATTTGCGGGTGAAAAGGTCCTATTTGAAGGGGGAAACCTGGTATTTCATGCAGAAGATGTGATATATTTGGAGAAATCTGGCATGTCAGGATAAAAATGTCCTATTTTGGGGATAAAAGAGGTATTTGTGGGTGACAAGGTCCTATTTCAAGGGGGAAAGCTGGTATTTCTTGGAGAAGATATGATATATTTGGGAGAAATGTGGCATTTCTAGAAGAAGAAACTGTCCTCTTTTGGGGATAAAAGAGGTATTTGTGGGTGAAAAGGTCCTATTTGAAGGGGAACCCTGGCATTTCTTGGAGAAGATGTGAGATATTTGGGAGAAATCTGGCATTTCTGGAAGAAAATGTCCTATTTTCCGGGGTGAAGGTTGGTATTTGTGTTAGAAAAGGTACTATTTGAAGGGGTAAAGCTGGTATTTCTTGGAGAAGATGTGATATATTTGGAAGAAATCTTTCATTTCTTGGAAGAAACTGTTCTCTTTTGGGGATAAAAGAGGTATTTGTGGGTGTAAAGGTCCTATTTCAAGGGGGAACCCTGGTATTTCTTGGAGAAGCTGTGATATATTTGGGAGAAATGTGGCATTTCTGGTAGAAAATGTCCTCTTTTGCGGATAAAGCAGGTATTTGTGGGAGAAAATGTCCTATTTGAAGGGGGAAACCTGGTATTTCTGGAAGAAACTGTCTTATTTGGGGATAAAAGAGGTACTTGTGGGTGAAAAGGTCCTATTTGGAGGGGGAAAGCTGGTATTTCTTGGAGAAGATGTGATATATTTGGGAGAAATCTGGCATTTCTGGAAGAAAATGTCCTATTTTGGGGATAAAAGAGGTATTTGCGGGTGAAAAGGTCCTATTTGAAGGGGGAACCCTGGTATTTCTTGGAGAAGATGTGATACATTTGGGAGACATCTGGCAGTTCTTGAAGAAAATGTCCAATTTTGGGGATAAAAGAGGTATTTGTGGGTGAAAAGGTCGTATTTGAAGGGGGAACCCTGGTATTTCTTGGAGAAGATGTGATCTATTTGGGAGAAAACTGGCATGTCAGGAAGAAAATGTCCTATTTTCAGAGGAGAGGGCTGGTATTTGTGTTAGAAAAGGTCCTATTTCAGGAGGAATCCTGGTATTTCTTGGAGAAGATGTGATATATTTGGGAGAAATGTGGCATTTCTGGAAGAAAATGTCCTATTTTCGGGGGAGAAGGCTGGTATTTGTGGGAGAAAATGTCCTAATTCAGGAGGAATCCTGGTATTTCTTGGAGATGTGATATGTTTGGGAGAAATCTGGCCTTTCTGGAAGAAAATGTCCTCTTTTGGGGATAAAAGAGGTATTTGTGGGTGAAAAGGTCCTATTTCAAGGGGGAAAGCTGGTATTTCTTGGAGAAGATGTGACCTATTTGGGAGAAATGTGGCATGTCTGGAAGAAACTGTCCTATTGTGGGGATAAAACAGGTATTTGTGGGTGAGAAGGTCCAATTTCGAGGGGGAAACCCGGTATTTCTTGGAGAAGATGTGATACATTTGGGAGAAATCTGGCAGTTCTGGAAGAAACTGCCCAATTTTGGGGATAAAGGAGGTATTAGTGGGTGAAAAGGTCCTATTTGAAGGGGGAACCCTGGTATTCCTTGGAGAAGATGTGATCTAATTGGGAGAAATCTGGCATTTCTGCAAGAAAATTTCCAATCTGGGGGCAGAAGGCTGGTATTTGTGGGTGAAAAGGTCCTATTTCAGGAGGAATCCTGGTATTTCTTGGAGAAGCTGTGATATATTTGGGAGAAATCTGGCATTTCTGGAAGAAAATGTCCTATTTTGGGGATAAAAGAGGTATTTGTGGGTGAAAATGTCCTATTTGAAGGGGGAAACCTGGTATTTCTTGGAGAAGATGTGATACATTTGGGAGAAATCTGGCAGTTCTGGAAGAAACTGTCCTATTTTGGGGATAAAAGAGGTATTTCGGGGAGAAAAGGTCCTATTTGAAGGGGGAAAGCTGGTAATTCTTGGAGAAGATGTGATGTATTTGGGAGAAATCTGGCATGTCTGGAAGAAAATGTCCTATTTTGGGGATAAAAGAGGTATTTTTGGTGAAAAGGTCCTATTACAAGGGGGAAATCTGGTAGTTCTTGGAGAAGATGTGATCTATTTGGGAGAAATGTGGCATGTCAGGAAGAAAATGTCCTCTTTTGGGGATAAAAGAGGTATTTGTGGGTGACAAGGTCCTATTTGAAGGGGGAAACCTGGTATATCTTGGAGAAGATGTGATATATTTGGGAGAAATGTGGCATTTCTGGAAGAAAATGTCCTATTTTGGGGATAAAAGAGGTACTTGTTGGTGAAAAGGTCTTATTTCAAGGGGGAAAGCTGGTATTTCTTGGAGAAGATGTGATATATTTGGGAGAAATCTGGCATTTCTGGAAGAAAATGTCCTATTTTCGGGGGAGAAGGCTGGTATTTGTGGGAGAAAAGGTCCTATTCCAGGAGGAATCCTGGTATTTCTTGGGGATGTGATATGTTTGGGAGAAATCTGGCCTTTCTGGAAGAAAATGTCCTCTTTTGGGGATAAAAGAGGTATTTGTGGGTGAAAAGGTCCTATTTCAAGGGGGAAAGCTGGTATTTCTTGGAGAAGATGTGATATATTTGGGAGAAATGTGGCATTTCTGGAAGGAACTGTCCTATTGTGGGGATAAAACAGGTATTTGTGAGTGATAAGGTCCAATTTCGAGGGGGAAACCTGGTATTTCTTGGAGAAGATGTGATATATTTGGGAGAAATGTGGCATTTCTGGAAGAAAATGTCCAATTTTGGGGATAAAGGAGGTATTAGTGGGTGAAAACGTCCTATTTTTAGCGGGAAAGCTGGTATTCCTTAAAGAAGATGTGATCTAATTGGGAGAAATCTGCAATTTCTGCAAGAAAATTTCCAATCTGGGGGCAGTAGGCTGGTATTTGTGGGTGAAAAGGTCCTATTTCAGGAGGAATCCTGGCATTTCTTGGAGAAGCTGTGATATATTTGGGAGAAATGTGGCATTTCTGAAAGAAACTGTCCTATTTTGGGGATAAAAGAGGTATTTGTGGGTGAAAAGGTCCTATTTGAAGGGGGAAACCTGGTATTTCTTGGAGAAGATGTGATACATTTGGGAGAAATCTGGCAGTTCTGGAAGAAAATGTCCAATTTTGGGGATAAAAGAGGTATTTCGGGGAGAAAAGGTCCTATTTGAAGGGGGAACCCTGGTATTTCTTGGAGAAGATGTGATATATTTGGGAGAAATGTGGCATGTCAGGAAGAAAATGTCCTATTTTGGGAATAAAAGAGGTATTTGTGGGTGAAAGGATCCTATTTGAAGGGGGAAAGCTGGTATTTCTTGGAGAAGATGTGATATATTTGGGAGAAATGTGGCATTTCTGGAAGAAAATGTCCTCTTTTGGGGATAAAGGAGGTATTTGTGGGTGACAAGGTCCTATTTGAAGGGGGAAACGTGGTATTTCTTGGAGAAGATTTGGTATATTTGGGAGAAATGTGGCATTTCTGGAAGAAAATGTCCTCTTTTGGGGATAAAGTAGGTACTTGTGGGTGAAAAGGTCCTATTTGAAGGGGGAACCCTGGTATTTCTTGGAGAAGATGTGATATATTTGGGAGAAATGTGGCATGTCAGGAAGAAAATGTCCTCTTTTGGGGATAAAGCAGGTATTTGTGGTGAAAAGGTCCTATTTGAAGGGGGAAAGCTGGTATGTCTTGGAGAAGATGTGATCTATTTGGGAGAAATCGGGCATTTCTGGAAGAAACTGTCCTATTTCGGGGAAAAAAGAGGTATTTGTGGGTGACAAGGTCCTATTTGAAGGGGGAAAGCTGGTATTTCTTGGAGAAGATGTGCTATATTTGGGAGAAATGTGGCTTTTCTGGAAGAAAATGTCCTATTTTGGGGTTAAAACAGGTATTTGCGGGTGAAAAGGTCCTATTTGAAGGGGGAAAGCTGGTATTTCATGGAGAAGATGTGATATATTTGGAGAAATCTGGCATGTCAGGATGAAAATGTCCTATTTTGGGGATAAAAGAGGTATTTGTGGGTGAAAAGGTCCTACTTCAAGGGGGAAAGCTGGTATTTCTTGGAGAAGATATGATATATTTGGGAGAAATGTGGCATTTCTAGAAGAAGAAACTGTCCTCTTTTGGGGATAAAAGAGGTATTTGTGGGTGAAAAGGTCCTATTTGAAGGGGAACCCTGGCATTTCTTGGAGAAGATGTGAGATATTTGCGAGAAATCTGGCATTTCTGGAAGAAAATGTCCTATTATCCGGGGAGAAGGTTGGTATTTGTGTTAGAAAAGGTCCTATTTGAAGGGGAAAAGCTGGTATTTCTTGGAGAAGATGTGATATATTTGGAAGAAATCTTTCATTTCTGGCAGAAACTGTTCTATTGTGGGGATAAAAGAGGTATTTGTGGGTGTAAAGGTCCTATTTGAATGGGGAACCCTGGTATTTCTTGGAGAAGATGTGATATATTTGGGAGAAATCCTTCATTTCTGGCAGAAACTGTTCTATTGTGGGGATAAAAGAGGTATTTGTGGGTGTAAAGGTCCTATTTGAAGGGGGAACCCTGGTATTTCTTGGAGAAGATGTGATATATTTGGGAGAAATGTGGCATTTCTGGAAGAAAATGTCCTCTTTTGCGGATAAAGCAGGTATTTGTGGGAGAAAAGGTCCTATTTGAAGTGGGAAAGCTGGTATTTCTGAAAGAAACTGTCCTATTTTGGGGATAAAAGAGGTACTTGTGGGTGAAAAGGTCCTATTTCAAGGGGGAAACCTGGTATTTCTTGGAGAAGATGTGATCTATTTGGGAGAAATCTGGCATTTCTGGAAGAAAATGTCCTATTTTGGGGATAAAAGAGGTATTTGTGGGTGAAAAGGTCCTATTTGAAGGGGGAAACCTGGTATTTCTTGAAGAAGATGTGATCTATTTGGGAGAAATCGGGCATTTCTGGAAGAAAATGTCCTACTTTCGGGGGAGAAGGCTGGTAATTGTGTTAGAAAAGGACCTATTTCAAGGGGGAATCCTGGTATTTCTTGGAGAAGATGTGATATATTTTGGAGAAATCTGGCATTTCTGGAAGAAATTGTTCTATTTTGGGGTTAAAACAGGTATTTGTGGGTGAAAAGGTCCTATTTGAAGGGGAACCCTGGTATCTCTTGGAGAAGCTGTGGTATATTTTGGAGAAATCTGGCATTTCTGGAAGAAACTGTCCTACTTTAGGAATAAAGCAGGTATTTGTGGGTGAAAAGGTCCTATTTGAAGGGGGAAACCTGGTATATCTTGGAGAAGATGTGATATATTTGGGAGAAATGTGGCATTTCTGGAAGAAACTGTTCTATTTTGGGGATAAAAGAGGTATTTGTGGGAGAAAAGGTCCTATTTGAAGGGGGAAAGCTGGTATTTCTTGGAGAAGATGTGATATATTTGGGAGAAATCTGGCATTTCTGGAAGAAACTGTCCTATTTTGGGGATAAAACAGGTATTTGTGGGTGAAAAGGTCCTATTTCAAGGGGAAGACTGGTATTTCTTGGAGAGGATGTGATATATTTGGGAGAAATGTGGCATTTCTGGAAGAAAATGTCCTATTTTCGGGGGAGAAGGCTGGTATTTGTGGGAGAAAAGGTCCTATTTCAGGAGGAATCCTGGTATTTCTTGGAGATGTGATATGTTTGGGAGAAATCAGGCCTTTCTGGAAGAAAATGTCCTATTTTGGGAAAAAAAGAGGTATTTGTGGGTGAAAAGGTCCTATTTCGAGGGGGAACACTGGTATTTCTTGGAGAAGATGTGATCTATTTGGGAGAAATCTGGCATTTCTGGAAGAAAATGTCCAGTTTTGGGGATAAAAGAGGTACTTGTGGGTGAAAAGGTCCTATTTGAAGGGGGACTCCTGGTATTTCCTGGAGAAGCTGTGATATATTTGGGAGAAATGTGGCATATCTGGAAGAAACTCTCCTATTTTGGGGATAGAAGAGGTATTTGTGGGTGAAAAGGTCCTATTTGAAGGGGGAAAGCTGGTATTTCTTGGAGAAGATGTGATCTATTTGGGAGAAATCTGGCATTTCTGGAAGAAACTGTCCTCTTTTGGGGATAAAAGAGGTATTTGTGGGTGAAAGGATCCTATTTGAAGGGGGAAAGCTGGTATTTCTTGGAGAAGATGTGATATATTTGGGAGAAATCTGGCATTTCTTGAAGAAAATGTCCTATTTTGGGGATCAAACAGGTTTTAGTGCGTGAAAAGGTCCTATTTCGAGGGGGAAAGCTGGTATTTCTTGGAGAAGATGTGATATATTTGGGAGAAATGTGGCATTTCTGGAAGAAAATGTCCTCTTTTGGGGATAAAAGAGGTATTTGTGGGTGAAAAGGTCCTATTTCAAGGGGGAAAGCTGGTATTTCTTGGAGAAGATGTGATATATTTGGGAGAAATGTGGCATTTCTGCAGGAAAATGGCCAAATAGGGGGGAGTAGGATGGTATTTGTGGGTGAAAAGGTCCTATTTGAAGGGGGAAACCTGGTATTTCTTGGAGAAGCTGTGATATATTTGGGAGAAATGTTTCATTTCTGGAAGAAACTGTCCTACTTTGGGGATAAAAGAGGTACTTGTGGGTGAAAAGGTCCTATTTGAAGGGTGAACCATGGTATTTCTTGGAGAAGATGTGATCTATTTGGGAGAAATCTGGCATTTCTGGAGGGAACTGTCCTCTTTTGGGTATCAAACAGGTATTTGTGGCTGAAAAGGTCCTATTTCGAAGGGGGAAACCTGGTATTTCCTGGAGAAGATGTGATATATTTGGGAGAAATGTGGCCTTTCTGGAAGAAACTGTCCTTCTTTAGGGATAAAGCAGGTATTTGTGGGTGAAAAGGTCCTATTTGAAGGGGGATACCTGGTATTTCTTGGAGAAGATGTGATCTATTTGGGAGAAATGTGGCATTTCTGGAAGAAAATGTCCTATTTTGGGGATAAAAGAGGTATTTGTGGGTGAAAAGGTCCTATTTGAAGGGGTAAACCTGGTATTTCTAGAAGAAGATGTGATCTATTTGGGAGAAATCTGGAATTTTTGGGAAAAAATGTCCTACTTTCGGGGGAGAAGACTGGTATTTGTGGGTGAAAAGGTCCTATTTCAAGGGGGAATCCTGGTATTTCTTGGAGCAGATTTGATATATTTCGGAGAAATCTGGCATTTCTGGCAGAAACTGTTCTATTTTGGGGATAAAAGAGGTATTTGTGGGTGTAAAGGTCCTATTTGAAGGGGGAAACCTGGTATTTCTTGGAGAAGCTGTGATATATTTCGGAGAAATGTGGCATTTCTGGAAGAAAATGTCCTCTTCTGCGGATAAAGCAGGTATTTGTGGGAGAAAAGGTCCTATTTGAAGGGTGAAACCTGGTATTTCTGGAAGAAACTGTCCTATTTTGGGGATATAAGAGGTTCTTGTGGGTGAAAAGGTCCTATTTGAAGGGGGAAAGCTGGTATTTCTTGGAGAAGATGTGATATATTTGGGAGAAATGTGGCATTTCTGGAAGAAACTGTCCTCTTTTGGGGATAAAAGAGGTATTTGTGGGTGAAAAGGTCCTATTTGAAGGGGGAACCCTGGTATTTCTTGGAGAAGATGTGATATATTTGGGAGAAATGTGGCATGTCTGGAAGAAAATGTCCAATTTTGGGGATAAAAGAGGTATTTGTTGGAGAAAAGGTCCTATTTGAAGGGGGAGCCCTGGTATTTCTTGGAGAAGATGTGATCTATTTGTGAGAAATCTGGCCTTTCTGGAAGACAATTTCCTATTTTCCGGGGAGAAGGCTGGTATGTGTGGGTGAAAAGGTCCTATTTGAAGGGGGTACCAGGTATTTCTTGGAGAAGATGTGACATATTTGGGAGAAATCTGGCATGTCAGGATGAAAATGTTCTATTTTGGGGTTAAAACAGGTATTTGTGGGTTAAAAGGTCCTATTTCAAGGGGGAAACCTGGTATTTCTTGGAGAAGATGTGATATATTTGGGAGAAATCTGGCATTTCTGGATGAAACTGTCCTATTTTGGGGAAAAAAGAGGTATTTGTGGGTGAAAGGATCCTATTTGAAGGGGGAAACCTGGTATTTCTTGGAGAAGATGTGATATATTTGGGAGAAATGTGGCATTTCTGGAAGAAACTGTCCTATTTTGGGGATAAAAGAGGTATTTGTGGGAGAAAAGGTCCTATTTCCAGGGGGAACCCTGGTATTTCTTGGAGAAGATGTGATATATTAGCGAGAAATGTGGCATGTCAGGAAGAAAATGTCCTATTTTTGGGGGAGAAGGCTGGTATTTGTGGGAGAAATGTCGTATTTCAGGAGGAATCCTGGTATTTCTTGGAGATGTGATATGTTTGGGAGAAATGTGGCATTTCTGGAAGAAAATGCCCTATTTTGGGGATAAAAGAGGTACTTGTGGGTGAAAAGGTCCTATTTCAAGGGGGAAAGCTGGTATTTCTTGGAGAAGATGTGATATATTTGGGAGAAATGTGGCATTTCTGGAAGAAACTGTCCTATTGTGGGGATCAAACAGGTATTTGTGGGTGAAAAGGTCCTATTTCAAGGGGAAAACCTGGTATTTCTTGGAGAAGCTGTGCTATATTTGGGAGAAATGTGGCATTTCTGGAAGAAAATGTCCTATTTTCGGGGGAGAAGGCTGGTATTTGTGGGTGAAAAGGTCCTATTTCAGGAGGAATCCTGGTATTTCTTGGAGATGTGATATGTTTGGGAGAAATCACGCCTTTCTGGAAGAAAATGTCCTATTTTGGGAAAAAAAGAGGTATTTGTGGGTGAAAAGGTCCTATTTGAAGGGGGAAACCTGGTATTTCTTGGAGAAGATGTGATCTATTTGGGAGAAATCTGGCATTTCTGGAAGAAAATGTCCTATTTTGGGGATAAAAGAGGTACTTGTGGGTGAAAAGGTCCTATTTGAAGGGGGAAATCTGGTAGTTCTTGGAGAAGATGTGATATATTTGGGAGAAATGTGGCATTTCTGGAAGAAACTGTCCTATTTTAGGGATAAAGCAGGTATTTGTGGGTGAAAAGGTCCTATTTGATGGGGGAAAGCTGGTATTTCTTGGAGAAGATGTTCTATATTTGGGAGAAATCTGGCATTTCTGCAAGAAATTGTCCTCTTTTAGGGATAAAAGAGGTATTTGTGGGTGAAAGGATCCTATTTGAAGGGGGAAATCTGGTATTTCTTGGAGAAGATATTCTATATTTGGGAGAAATCGGGCATTTCTTGAAGAAAATGTCCTATTTTGGGATCAAACAGGTTTTTGTGCGTGAAAAGGTCCTATTTGAAGGGGGAACCCTGGTATTTCTTGGAGAAGATGTGATATATTTGGGAGAAATGTGGCATTTCTGGAAGAAAATGTCCTATTTTGGGGGTTAAAACAGGTATTTGTGGGTGAAAAGTTCCTATTTGAAGGGGGAAACCTGGTATTTCTTGGAGAAGATGTTATCTATTTGGGAGAAATCTGGCATGTCAGGATGAAAATGTCCTATTTTCCGGGGAGAAGGCTGGTATTTGAGTTAGAAAAGGTCCTATTTCTGGAGGAATCCTGGTATTTCTTGGAGAAGATGTGATATATTTGGGAGAAATGTGGCATTTCTATAAAAAAATGTCCTCTTTTGGGGATAAAAGAGGTATTTGTGGGTGTAAAGGTCCTATTTCAAGGGGGAAAGCTGGTATTTCTTGGAGAAGATGTGATCTATTTGGGAGAAATGTGGCATTTCTGGAAGAAAATGTCCTATTTTCAGGGGCGAAGGCTGGTATTTCTTGGAGAATAGGTCGTATTTCAGGAGGAATCCTGGTATTTCTTGGAGAAGATGTGATCTATTTGGGAGAAATCAGGCATTTCTGCAAGAAAATGGCCAATCTGGGGGGAGTAGGATGGTATTTGTGGGTGAAAAGGTCCTATTTGAAGGGGGAAACCTGGTATTTCTTGGAGAAGATGAGATATATTTGGGAGAAATCTGGCATTTCTTTAAGAAAATGTCCTACTTTGGGGATAAAGCAGGTATTTGTGGGTGAAAAGGTCCTATTTCAAGGGGGAAAGCTGGTATTTCTTGGAGAAGATGTGATATATTTGGGAGAAATGTGGCATTTCTGGAAGAAACTGTCCAATTTTGGGGTTCAAACAGGTATTTGTGGGTGAAAAGGTCCTATTTCGAGGGGGAAAGCTGGTATTTCTTGGAGAAGATGTGATATATTTGGGAGAAATGTGGCATTTCTGCAAGAAAATGTCCAATTTTGGGGATAAAAGAGGTATTTGTGGGTGAAAAGGTCCTATTTGAAGGGGGAAAGCCGGTATTTCTTGGAGAAGATGTGATCTATTTGGGAGGAATGTGGCATGTCTGGAAGAAAATGGCCAATTTGGGGGGAGTAGGATGGTATTTGTGGGTGAAAAGGCCCTATTTGAAGGTGGAAACCTGGTATTTCTTGGAGAAGATGAGATATATTTGGGAGAAATGTGGCATGTCAGGAAGAAAATGTCAAATCTGGGGGAAGAAGTCTGCTATTTGTGGGTGAAAAGGTCGTATTTGAAGGGGGAAACCTGGTATTTCTTGGAGAAGATGTGATCTATTTGGGAGAAATGTGGCATTTCTGGAGGAAACTGTCCTCTTTTGGGGATCAAACAGGTATTTGTGGGTGAAAAGGTCCTATTTCGAGGGGGAAACCTGGTATTTCTTGGAGAAGATGTGATCTATTTGGGAGAAATCTGGGATTTCTGGAAGAAAATGTCAAATCTGGGGGAAGAAGGCTGGTATTTGTGGGTGAAAATGTCCTGTTTGAAGGGGGAACCCTGGTATTTCTTGGAGAAGCTGTGGTATATTTTGGAGAAATCTGGCATTTCTGGAAGAAACTGTCCTAATTTAGGGATAAAGCAGGTATTTGTGGGTGAAAAGGTCCTATTTGAAGGGGGAACCCTGGTATCTCTTGGAGAAGCTGTGGTATATTTTGGAGAAATCTGGCATTTCTGGAAGAAACTGTCCTACTTTAGGAATAAAGCAGGTATTTGTGGGTGAAAAGGTCCTATTTGAAGGGGGAAACCTGGTATATCTTGGAGAAGATGTGATATATTTGGGAGAAATGTGGCATTTCTGGAAGAAACTGTTCTATTTTGGGGATAAAAGAGGTATTTGTGGGAGAAAAGGTCCTATTTGAAGGGGGAACCCTGGTATTTCTTGGAGAAGATGTGATATATTTGGGAGAAATCTGGCATTTCTGGAAAAAAATGTCCTATTTTCGGGGGAGAAGGCTGGTATCTGTGGGAGAAATGTCCTATTTCAGGAGGAATCCTGGTATTTCTTGGAGATGTGATATGTTTGGGAGAAATGTGGCATTTCTGGAAGAAAATGTCCTATTTTGGGGATAAAAGAGGTATTTGTGGGTGAAAAGGTCCTATTTGAAGGGGGAAACCTGGTATTTCTTGGAGAAGATGTGATATATTTGGGAGAAATCGGGCCTTTCTTGAAGAAAATGTCCAATTTTGGGGATCAAACTGGTTTTTGTGCGTGAAAAGGTCCTATTTGAAGGGGGAAACCTGGTATTTCTTGGAGAAGATGTGATATATTTGGGAGAAATGTGGCATTTCTGGAAGAAACTGTCCTATTGTGGGGATAAAACAGGTATTTGTGGGTGAAAAGGTCCTATTTCGAGGGGGAAACCTGGTATTTCTTGGAGAAGATGTGATATATTTGGGAGAAATGTGGCATTTCTGGAAGAAACTGTCCTCTTTTGGGGATAAAAGAGGTATTTGTGGGTGAAAAGGTCCTATTTAAGGGGGAAAGCTGGTATTTCTTGGAGAAGATGTGATCTATTTGGGAGAAATGTGGCATTTCTGGCAGAAAATGTCCAATTTGGGGGGAGTAGATTGGTATTTGTGGGTGAAAAGGCCCTATTTGAAGGGGGAAACCAGGTATTTCTTGGAGAAGATATGATATATTTGGGAGAAATGTGGCATTTCTGGAAGAAACTGTCCTACTTTGGGGATAAAAGAGGTACTTGTGGGTGAAAAGGTCCTATTTGAAGGGGGAATCCTGGTATTTCTTGAAAATGATGTGATATATTTTGGAGAAATCTGGCATTTCTGGAGGAAACTGTCCTCTTTTGGGGATAAAAGAGGTATTTGTGGCTGAAAAGGTCCTATTTCGAGGGGGAAACCTGGTATTTCTTGGAGAAGATGTGATCTATTTGGGAGAAATGTGGCATTTCTGTAAGAAAATGTCAAATCTGGGGGAAGAAGGCTGGTATTTGTGGGTGAAAATGTCCTGTTTGAAGGGGGAACCCTGGTATTTCTTGGAGAAGATGTGTTATATTTGGGAGAAATCTGGCATGTCAGGAAGAAACTGTTGTCTTTTGGGGATAAAAGAGGTATTTGTGGGTGAAAAGGTCCTATTTGAATGGGGAACCCTGGTATTTCTTGGAGAAGATGTGATCTAATTGGGAGAAATCTGGCATTTCTGCAAGATAATGTCCAATCTGGGGGAAGAAGGCTGGTATTTGCGGGTGAAAAGTTCCTATTTCAGGAGGAATCCTGGTATTTCTTGGAGAAGATGTGATATATTTGGGAGAAATGTGGCATTTCTGGAAGAAACTGTCCTATTTTGGGGATAAAAGAGGTATTTGTGGGTGAAAAGGTCCTATTTGAAGGGGGAACCCTGGTATTTCTTGGAGAAGATGTGATACATTTGGGAGAAATCTGGCAGTTCTGGAAGAAAATGTCCAATTTTGGGGATAAAAGAGGTATTTCGGGGAGAAAAGGTCCTATTTGAAGGGGGAAACGTGGTATTTCTTGGAGAAGATGTGATCTATTTGTGAGAAATCTGGCATGTCAGGAAGAAAATGTCCTCTTTTGGGGATAAAAGAGGTATTTCTGGCTGATAAGGTCCTATTAGAAGGGGGAAATCCGGTAGTTCTTGGAGAAGATGTGATATATTTGGGAGAAATGTGGCATTTCTGGAAGAAACTGTCCTATTTTGGGGATCAAACAGGTATTTGTGTTTGAAAAGGTCCTATTTGAAGGGGGAAAGCTGGTATTTCTTGGAGAAGATGTGATATATTTGGGAGAAATATGGCATTTCTGGAAGAAAATGTCCTATTTTGGGGATAAAAGAGGTATTTGTGGGAGAAAAGGTCCTATTTGAAGGGGGAAACCTGGTATTTCTTGGAGAAGATGTGGTATATTTGGGAGAAATGTGGCATTTCTGCAAGAAAATTTCCAATTTTGGGGATAAAGCAGGTATTTGTGGGTGAAAAGGTCCTATTTGAAGGGGGAAAGCTGGTATTTCTTGGAGAAGATGTGATCTATTTGGGAGAAATGTGGCATTTCTGGAAGAAACTGTCCTATTTTGGGGATAAAGCAGGTATTTGTGGGTGAAAAGGTCCTATTTGAAGGGGGAACCCTGGTATTTCTTGGAGAAGATGTGATCTATTTGGGAGAAATGTGGCATTTCTGGTAGAAAATGTCCTCTTTTGGGGAAAAAAGAGGTATTTGTGGGTGAAAAGGTCCTATTTGAAGGGGGAAAGCTGGTATTTCTTGGAGAAGATGTGATATATTTGGGAGAAATGTGGCATTTCTGGAAGAAAATGTCCTATTTTTGGGGTTAAAACAGGTATTTTTGGGTGAAAAGGTCCTATTTGAAGGGGGAAACCTGGTATTTCTTGGAGAAGATGTGATATATTTGGGAGAAATCTGGCATTTCAGGATGAAAATGTCCTATTTTGGGGATAAAACAGGTATTTGTGGGTGAAAAGGTCCTATTTGAAGGGCGAAACCTGGTATTTCTTGGAGAAGATGTGATATATTTGGGAGAAATGTGGCATTTCTGGAAAAAAATGTCCTATTTTCCGGGGAGAAGGCTGGTATTTGAGTTAGAAAAGGTCCTATTTCAGGAGGAATCCTGGTATTTCTTGGAGAAGATGTGATATATTTGGGAGAAATCTGGCATTTCTATAAAAAAATGTCCTCTTTTGGGGATAAAAGAGGTATTTTTGGGTGTAAAGGTCCTATTTCAAGGGGGAAAGCTGGTATTTCTTGGAGAAGATGTGATCTATTTGGGAGAAATGTGGCATTTCTGGAAGAAAATGTCCTATTTTCAGGGGCGAAGGCTGGTATTTCTTGGAGAATAGATCGTATTTCAGGAGGAATCCTGGTATTTCTTGGAGAAGATGTGATCTATTTGGGAGAAATCTGGCAGTTCTGCAAGAAAATGGCCAATCTGGGGGGAGTAGGATGGTATTTGTGGGTGAAAAGGTCCTATTTGAAGGGGGAAACGTGGTATTTCTTGGAGAAGATGAGATATATTTGGGAGAAATTTGGCATTTCTTTAAGAAAATGTCCTATTTTGGGGATAAAGCAGGTATTTGTGGGTGAAAAGGTCCTATTTCAAGGGGGAAAGCTGGTATTTCTTGGAGAAGATGTGATATATTTGTCAGAAATCTGGCATTTCTGGAAGAAACTGTCCTCTTTTGGGGATAAAAGAGGTATTTGTGGGTGAAAAGGTCCTATTTCAAGGGGGAAACCTGGTATTTCTTGGAGAAGATGTGATCTATTTGGGTGAAATGTGGCATTTCTGGAAGAAAATGTCCTATTTTGGGGATAAAACAGGTATTTGTGGGTGAAAAGTTCCTATTTCAAGGGGGAAAGCTGGTATTTCTTGGAGAAGCTGTGATATATTTGGGAGAAATCTGGCATGTCAGGAAGAAACTGTCCTATTTGGGGGATAAAAGAGGTATTTGTGGGTGAATAGGTCCTATTTGAAGGGGGAACCCTGGTATTTCTTGGAGAAGATGTGATATATTTGGGATAAAACTGGCATTTTTGGAAGAAAATGTCCGATTTGGGGGGAGAAAGCTGGTATTTGTGGGAGAAAAGGTCTATTTCAGGGGGGAACCTGGTATTTCTTGGAGAAAATCTCCCATGTTTGAGTTGAAATCGGGTATTCCTTGAACAGTATGACATATTTTGGGGGAGAAAAGTGCTATTTCTTGGAGAAAATGTCTTACGTTTGAGAAACTATCTTGCATTTCTGGGAGAAAATTTTCTGATTTGGGGAGAAAGCAGGTATTTGTGGGTGAAAAAGATGTATTTGGGGGATAAAACAGGTATTTGTGGGAGAAAATGTCCTATGTCTATGAAACAATCTTGCATTTTTGGGAGAAAATGACCTGATTTGGGGGAGAAAGCAGGTATTTGGGGGAGAAATTATCCTATTTTGGGGGAGTAAGGTGGTATTTCTGGGTGAAAATGTCCTGTTTTGGGAGATAAAACAGGTATTTGTGGGAGAAGATTTGCTATTTGAAGGGGCAAACCTGGCATTTGTGGCAGAAGATGTTACATATTTGGGAGAAAACTGGCATTTCTGGAAAAAAAAGTCCAACTTGGGGGGAGAAAGCTGGTATTTGTGGGAGACAAGGTCCTATTTCAGGGGGGAAACCTGTTATTTCTTGGAGAAAAGGTCCTATTTCAGGGGGGAAACCTGGTGTTTGTGGGAGAATATGTCCAATTTCAGGGGGGAAACCTGGTATGTGTAGGAGAATATGTCCTCTTTTTGGAGTTGAAATTGGGTATTCCTTGCAGAAAATGACATATTTTGGGGAAGAAACGTGCTATTTCTTGGAGAAAATGTCTTACATTTGGGAAACAATCTTGCATTTCAGGGACAAAATGTCCTGATTTGGGGAGAAAGCAGGTATTTGTGGGATAAAAAAACGTATTTTGGGGGAGAAAGGTGGTATTTCTGGGAGAAAATGTCCTGTTTTGGGGATAAAACAGGTATTTGTGGGAGAAAATGTCCTATTTTGGAGGGAAACCTGGTATGTGTGGGAGAAGACGTTATATATTTTGGTGAAAACTGGCATTTCGGGAGGAAAAAGTCCTATTTGGGGTGAGAAAGCTGGAATTTGTGGGAGAAAATGTCCTATTTCAAGGGGGAAACCTGGTATGTGTGGGAGAAGACGTTATATATTTTGGTGAAAACTGGCATTTCGGGAGGAAAAAGTCCTATTTGGGGTGAGAAAGCTGGAATTTGTGGGAGAAAAGGTCCTATTTCAGGGGGGAAACCTGGTATGTGTGGGTAAAATATCCCATGTTTGAGTTGAAATCGGGTATTCCTTGAAGAAAATGGCATATTTTGGGGGAGAAAAGTGGTATTTCTGGGAGAAAATGTCCTCATTTGGGGGATAAAACAGGTATTTGTGGGAGAAAATGTCCTATTTGGGGGATAAAACAGGTATTTGTGGGAGAAGAGGTCCTATTTCAGGGGGGAAACCTGGTATTTCTTGGAGAAGATGTGATCTATTTGGGAGAAATCTGGCATGTCTGGAAGAAACTGTCCAATTTGGGGGGAGAAAGCTGGTATTTGTGGGAGAAAGTGTCCTCTTTTTGGAGTTGAAATCGGGTATTCCTTGAAGAAAATGACCTATTTTGGGGGTGAAAAGTGGTATTTCTGGTAGAAAATGTCCTACGTTTGGGAAACAATCTTGCATTTCTGTGAAAAAATGTCCTGATTTGGAGAGAAAGCAGGTATTTGTGGGAGAAAAAGACGTATTTTGGGGGAGAAAGCTGGTATTTGTGGGAGAAAAGATCCTTTTTCAGGGGGGAAACCTGGTATTTCTGGGAGAAAATGTCCTCTTTTTTGAGTTGAAATCGGGTATTCCTTGAACAGAATGACCTATTTTGGGGGAGAAAAGTGGTATTTCTGGTAGAAAATGTCCTGCGTTTGGGAAACAATCTAGCATTTCTGGGAGAAAATGTCCTGATTTGGGGAGAAATCTGGTATTTGTGGGAGAAAAAGAGGTATTTTGGGGGAGAAAGGTTTTATTTGTGGGAGAAAATGTCCTGTTTTGGGGGATAAAACAGATATTTGTGGGAGAAAATATCCTAATTCAGGGGGAAACCTGGTATTTCTGGGAGATGTTATATATTTGGGAGAAAACTGGCATTTCTGGAAGAAAAAGTCCAATTTGGGGGGAGAAAGCTGGAATTTGTGGGAGAAAAAGTCCTGTTTCAGGGGGGAAACCTGGTATGTGTGGGAGAAAATGTCCCATGTTTGAGTTGAAATCGGGTATTCCTTGAAGAAAATGACCTATTTTGGGGGAGAAAAGTGGTATTTCTGGTAGAAAATGTCCTACATTTGGGAAACAATCTTGCATTTTTGGGAGAAAATGTCCTGATTTGGGGAGAAAGCAGGTATTTGTGGGAGAAAATGTCCTATTTGGGGGATGTCAGTGGTTTACTAGCTGGTTCAGCCCGGTCCCGTGAGTAGCAGGGCGGAGGGATCTGCAGATCCGCGCCTCCGGAGAAAGGAAACAGGAGACCCAAAATAATTGTAAACAGCGGCAACGATCTGAGGTGAAACAAATGAATTTACTAAATATAGTAACAGCAAAATATAATGAGAGAGTGTGTGCGCGAAAAGTGGATAAGTCTCACCACAACGCTGAGGTGAGAAGCGCAGTCCAGTTGAGCCGATGAAGAGAAGCAGATGGAGGAGAGCAGACGGCGAAGCACAGGCGAAGAGGAGCAGGCGAAGAAGAAGAACATCAGGTGACCTTGCCGGGAGTTACATCTCCTTGCTGACCGCAAAGCCCCCTGGGGAATGTAGTTATTCTTCTCCTCCAGACAGGCACTCGGAACTTGAGCATCCACCCACAGTTACATGATGTTATGATGTGGAATACAGATAACCAAAAATCATAAAACTATGACATTCCACCCCTTATTCCATATCACTACATCATGCTTAATGTAGATATATACACACCAAATATAAACACGTGCACATACAAATCTATGTATAAACACATGGACTTACTGACTGCATTCCCCCAACATCAAATTCCCTTGTGGTATGCATTGAGCATCCCCATTTTTCTGCATCACCCACCAAGTGGACCCAGGTCCCTGGGCAAAAACAGTTCCGCGAAGAGGTTTGCCCTTCCCAGAAGCTGGAAGAACCCAAACTGCCTTTCCTAACATGTTCTTTACATGTATAACAGGGACCTTATCTCCCTCGACAGTATGTAGAGAGCTAGAGGGACTATCATGATTGATCAATCCTCTGGTATTGACTAACCAGGTGGCTTCTGCCAAATTCTTCTCCCAGTGCTTAAATGTTCCACCACCCATTGCTTTCAACATGGTTTTTAACAACCCATTGTAGCGTTCAATTTTACCAGAGGCTGGTGCATGATAGGGGATGTGATAAATCCACTCAATGCCATGATCTTTGGCCCAAGTATTTACAAGAGAATTTCTGAAATGAGTCCCGTTATCTGACTCAATTCTTTCTGGGGAGCCATGTCGCCACAGGACTTGTTTCTCAAGACCTAAGATGGTGTTTCGGGCGGTAGCATGGGGTACTGCATATGTTTCAAGCCATCCCGTGGTTGCCTCTACCATAGTAAGCACGTAACGCTTACCATTGCGAGACTGTGGCAAGGTGATATAATCAACCTGCCATGCTTCCCCATATTTATACTTTTGCCATCGCCCTTCACGCCCTTCACCTTCATCCTCTTGGCTTGTTTAATTGTGGCGCATGTGTCACAGTCATGGATCACCTGTGAAATAGCATCCATGGTTAAGTCCACCCCTCGGTCTCTAGCCCATTTGTATGTGGCATCTCTTCCTTGGTGGCCCGAGGTCTCATGGGCCCACCGAGCTAGAAATAATTCACCCTTATTTTGCCAATCCAGGTCTATTTGAGCCACCTCAATTTTTGCAGCTTGATCTACGTGATGGTTATTTTTCTGTTCTTCAGTAGCCTGACTCTTGGGCACATGAGCATCTACATGGCGCACCTTTACAACCATATTCTTTATTCGGCCAGCAATATCTTTCCATAGCTCAGCAGCCCAAATAGATTTACCCCTTCTTTGCCAGTTGTTCTGTTCCCACTGCTGTAACCACCCCCATAGAGCATTTGCCACCATCCATGAGTCAGTGTAAAGATAAAGCATTGGCCACCTCTCCCGTTCAGCAACATCCAAGGCCAATTGGACAGCCTTTACCTCTGCGAACTGGCTGGATTCTCCTTTCCCTTCAGTGGCCTCTGCAACTTGTCGTGTGGGGCTCCACACAGCAGCTTTCCATCTGCGATGCTTCCCCACAATACGACACGATCCATCAGTGAACAGGGCATATGTCTTTTCATTTTCTGGTAGTTCACTGTATGGTGGGGCCTCTTTAGCACGTGACACCTCTTCTGCTGGCGGTGTTCCAAACTTCTTGCCTTCGGGCCAGTCCATGATCGCCTCTAGGATCCCTGGACGGCTGAGGTTCCCCATCCGCACTCGTTGTGTGATCAGTGCAATCCACTTACTCCAAGTGGCATCAGTAGCATGATGGGTTGAGGGAACCTTTCCCTTGAACATCCAGTTCAGCACTGGCAGTCGAGGTGCCAGAAGGAGCTGTGTTTCAGTGCCAATTACTTAGAAGCAGCCCGAACCCCCTCATACGCGGCTAAGATCTCCTTTTCAGTTGGAGTGTAGCCCTCTTCAGACCCTCTGTACACCCGACTCCAAAATCCCAGGGGTCGGCCTCGGGTCTCTCCTGAGGCTCTTTGCCACAAACTCCAAGTGGGACCTTTCTCTCTAGCAGCAGTATAGAGGATGTTCTTTACATCCTGTTCCATCCGTACTGGCCCCAGGGCCACAGCACGGGCTATCTCTTGTTTAATCTGCTCAAAAGCCTGCTGCTGCTGCTCAGGGCCCCACACAAAATCATTTTTCTTCTGCGTCACCTGATAAAGGGGGCTTATAATGAGGCTGTAGTTTGGAACATGCATTCTCCAAAAACCTACTACGCCCAGAAAAGATTGTGTCTCTTTCTTATTAGTTGGTGGAGACATGGCAGTGATTTTGTCGATCACATCTGTCGGGATGTGACGACGGCCATCTTGCCACTTTACACCTAGGAATTGAATTTCCTGGGCAGGTCCTTTCACTTTGCTTCGCTTAATAGCGAAACCAGCACGCAGAAGGATCTGGATTATTTGCTCTCCTTTCTCAGAAACTTCCTTTGCTGTGTTGCCCCACACGATGATGGCATCAATGTACTGTAAGTGCTCAGGAGCACCTCCCTGTTCCAGTGCAGCTTGGATCAACCCATGGCAAATGGTTGGGCTATGTTTCCACCCCTGGGGCAAACGATTCCAGGTATACTGAATGCCCCTCCAGGTGAAAGCAAACTGTGGCCTAGATTCTTTGGTCAAAGGAATGGAGAAAAAGGCGTTAGCAATATCAACAGTGGCATACCATTTGGCTGCTTTTGACTCCAGTTCATATTGGAGTTCTAACATGTCTGGCACAGCAGCACTCAGTGGGGGTGTGACTTCATTCAGGCCACGGTAGTCTACTGTCAGCCTCCATTCTCCACTGGCTTTACGCACTGGCCATATGGGGCTGTTAAAAGGTGAGTGAGTCTTGCTAATCACTCCCTGATTCTCTAGTTGACGAATCAACTTCTGAATGGGGAGCAAGGAATCCCTGTTGGTGCGGTACTGCCGCCTGTGCACCACTTTTGTAGCAATCGGTACCTGTTGCTCTTTCACTCGTAGCAACCCCACAACAGACGGATCTTCTGATAGGCCAGGCAAAACAGACAACTGCTTAACACCTTCTGTGTCCA
The DNA here is from genome assembly GCA_030408155.1 of Lophura swinhoii. Taxonomy (NCBI): domain Eukaryota; kingdom Metazoa; phylum Chordata; class Aves; order Galliformes; family Phasianidae; genus Lophura; species Lophura swinhoii. The sequence goes on from CM059478.1 coordinate 67,869, forward strand.
CAGCAGCTATTCCAAAGGCCCATCGATACCCTTTGGGATCCTTCAAACATCCCCTTCTGAGGTAATCAATACCAAGTATACATGGAGCCCCTGGGCCAGTCGCAATAGGGTGCTTTTGCCAGTCTTTACCAGTGAGGCTGATTTCGGCCTCCAACATAGTCAGCTCTTGGGAACCCCCAGTCACCCCATGAATATAAATTGATTTTGTCCCTTGGTGATTCGAGGGCATTAGAGTGCACTGTGCACCGGTATCCACCAGGGCCTTATATTTCCATGATTCTGATGTGCCAGGCCATCTAACCCACACAGTCCAATAAACTCTATTATCCCTTTCCCCTCCCTGGCTGGGGGCAGGGCCCCTCTATTTGTTACCTCTGTTGTCTGCAGCAACTGGAGCAATCACCTTTTTGGAGAAGTTCACCTTGGTGGTTGACATGACCATGACAGTGGTCGACACCATGACACCGAAGATTTCCATCCGTCTAAAGTCTCTGAAATAATAATAAATATAATAATAATGAAATGAGATTTGGAATTGGGATGTGAGATGTAGGATGTGGGGTTGGGACGTGGGATTGGGATGTTGAATGTGGGATTGGAATGTGAGATTTGGGATTGGGATGTGGGGATATGGATATGGGATGGATATGGGATGGGATATTGGGCAATGGGATGTGTATGGGATGGGCTCTGGGTACGGGGTGGACTTGGAATGGATACGGGATCATAGAACCGTAGAATTGCTCAGGTTGGAAAAGAGCTCCAAGGTCATCAGATCCAACCGCAATCCAACATGAAATCTGTTCAGCTGTGCTTTGTGTCTCTGTGATGTCTGTAAAGATTGAGGTAAAAGACCCAAAGTAAAAGGAGGGCTGCAGTCATTGATTTCTGGGAACTCTGTAGAACTGAAGAACTTCTGAAACAAATGGACATTTCTGTTCAGCAGAGGGAAATTAGTCATTTCAAGATAAAACCTGCTGTCCAGAAAGCCTGCAGATGTACTGTGGAACATCCTCTCTAGGCACTAAGTTCCCTTCAGTTTTTTTATTTATTTATTTATTTTTTCCCAGTTGATTCTTTCTTTTGTGTCCTGACTTGATCCTTGTGGTAACTGCTGTGATAGTCTTCCCATTGCCCTTTGGACTAAGGGTCTGTGCCTGCTGTGGAGTTGCCAAGCAGGGATGATGGTAATCTCGTTGCACCTGGAAGACTGGACCGAGGGTGTTTTTCAGTGGCACTGTTTGTTTGTTCCTGGTGGTGGTTTTGTTTCAGAGGTAGAGAGGTGCAGGGCAAATGAAGTGCTGATTAGGCAAGCGCATAAATGTGAACTTCTCAGTCAAAATTCCTTTGTTCAGGCTTTGGGCAGGGGGAGGATGTGCTGGAAAGTCCTGTTGCTAACACAGTGAAGCACTCTTGCCCCTGATGATGTACTTCTTTTTTTCCAGCAGTTATCTGACTGCTGTAATCTAGCGGTGGCCTTTTCATAGTGAATTCAGAAAGTATTTACTGAGAGTTGTAGTTGGAATATCTGGGTCTGTTGAATGGCCATCAGCATTGTTTTTCCTGTTCTATATGAATTGCAAGATCAAGTTGCCAGTAACCTTTTTTTGTCTTGCTTGTGCATGGGGAAAACTAGCGTTTTCTGGATCTGAACCCAATACAGAAGGATCTGGTGCTGAAGATTGCGGAGCTATTCTGCAATAAAGACACCAGTGATGGAAGAGCAAAATACTGGGTGGAGAAAGCTGCCAGGCTGCTCCCTGGGAATGCTGCTGCTCTCAGATCGAAGGTAAATTCCAGCTTCTCATCTCTGCTCTGTGCCTTGAAGAAACTTTCCGTATCTGACTGGGTGCTTCTGGCATGTCATCTAGTCATCTCTCACCATATTTCCTTGGCTAAATTAGTTAGCATCAGGAATCTTAAATCTATTACATATTAATTTCTTGGACGTTTTTGTTTCGCTTGCATGAAAATTGCAGCTCTGGGCTTTCCCATGTGTTTGAAGGTTGACGCGTTCAAAAATGTGGGGAGACTGTGTCAGCAATAATATCCAAGAAGTTGAGTTTAGATAGGCAATACTTGATGTATCTGTTGTGACTAAGCTGCTTTTTAGTTTTTTGAGTTTAAAAATGGAGAATGCAGGAAGTGCTGTCATTTTCAACTACTGTGTAAATGCTTTCAGTTATGCAGTGTCACTTTGGCACTTAGTTTTATGTAGCACAGCAGCAACGACACTGAAGTTCTCAGAGGCTTCTGTTGGTTTTCTGTTGTCTTATTTGGACCAGCTGTTCTGTACCAAGGTGTGCTGTCTCTGTCTCAAACAGTCTGACAGTCTTAACTTGGCATCTACAAGAGGCACAGTGAAGTTTTTTCCCCTGTTATCTCGTTTCTACGATGTTGGAGTAATTTTAGCAAGTCTGTAGTCTGTGTAGCGGAGGTGAGCAAACTGTCAGGTAATGTGGTTGTTGAAAAGGCTGATGTGGAAAAAAAATATATTAATATGTTGCCTTCATGTTTAATAGGAGAAGTTACAAGAATATAAAGTCGAAGATGGCTGGAATGAGCTCTTTTATGTGACTCAAGCTGAACTTCGTGCGAGACCTAATGACGTCTATCTTAACATCAGACTTGTTGCACTGTACCACTCACACAATAAGTTACGAGATGCTGTGCTCCATGTTCAGGAGGCAGAGAAGAAAATACCTCTGGAGACAAGCTTGGAATGGTGTTCCTGTGTCGTAAAGACACTTGAGGTATTTAACCATGTTTTGATCCTGTCATAATCTTCCATATCCTCAAAACTGGTCATAGTCTCTTATTTTTGTTCCACTGACAGCTATTGCTCAAGTGATTTAACTTTTCCAAATGAAAGTCTACCGAAGCCAATTGTTTAATGGGGATTTTCTTCCTAAAGTTAAACCTTGCTTATTTTCTTACTTCAAGTCTAAGCTAGATATAGCAGCTCCATCAGGGAGAGAACTGTTCAAAGAGTTCCTGGAACTTTACTGCTGAAGGATATGTTAATGCCTCACCTGTGATCCTGAGTTAGGTAGCAGTGTGTTCTGGAGAAGTAATGTCCTTGCCTTCACAGAAAGATGGTGGTTCCTCATCCTCTGATGAACTTTATTCTTTAGGAATACCTCGAATCAGCCCAGGACTTGGAACCTAATACAAAGAATTGGGGAGCTATCAAGAGCAGTCATCTACTGGCTCATTCTAGCTTTATTAAAATGAAATTTGCTTCGGGAGATGTCCGTCAGTGCAGAGAGGCACTTGAAAGGTATTGTTTCATCTTTACTGCATTTAAAAACCAAACAAACAGAAACAATCCAGAAGGGAATATGTTTTTCTGAGTCACAGAACATCTAGCAGGCATCAGTTTCCCTGAGTAACCAGTTTGTGGACAGGAGAGAAGCTTCTCTGTACTAACCACAAAGAAAGGTTCTTAGTAGGCTTGAAGCCCAAGCTCTGTATTTGTCCAAGCTACAAGCCTTGGAGAAGACTTGGTGATAGCCTGGGTCAGTTGCCTTCTGTCTCTTCAGTAAGAGAACGTTGTTCTATACTTGAGCAGCTAATTCAGAATTTCACAGACATTTGTGGACCAGTTTTGTCTGGTCAAATTAACAGAACCCGCGGTGATCTGATGAAGAATTGTAGATATAAATGGGAAGCAGAAGGCCACCCCCAGTGAGAACATTCTCCTTCAGGGAAAACTGGTAGGGCCAGCTAAGCCAACTGACTTCAAGGTATATCACCTGCGGCATGGCTGGAGTAGTTGGGCTGTTGTTCCTCCTGGAGGAACTCACACTGTACCCTCAGCTTTGCAAATAATTCTCTGCTGCTGTCTGCTGTTTCCAGAGAGCAGGGATAACACACCCGGCCGGACGTGTGGTGGGAAGGGAAAGCTGGCTGCTGCCTTCTCGCCAGGGATGATGTCTTTGGGGACTGGAGGTCCTGCAGCCACAGCACCCCGATGTCCAGATGGAAGACAGGTCTTTGAACCGAAACTGCCTCTTCTTTGCTGTGGAATTGCTCTCGGACTTTCCTCCCAAACGGCTGCACGTGGGCCCCCCTGCTGGATCCAGACCCAGACCTAAGATGCAATGACCACTTAGAAATAGTGGAAGCTGGTTTTCTCTTTGCAACCAGCTCTTTTCCTCGAGGCTGAGCTCTGGGCCCGAGGCACGTTCTCCCGCTGCCCTCTCCTCCTCCCCACTCCCAGCTCTGCTCTTCACACCATCCCACCCACACCTCAACTCTTCGTGCCTAAACGGGAGCCTGATGTGCAGGCCATGGCTGCCTGTGTGCAGCTGGGCTTGCCAGGGCAAACAGCAACCCTCAGTACAGCCCAAGGCTGAAAAAGCCATCAGGTAAGAGAGGCGAGCTCAAGGGGCTGAGTGCAGGGACACCTTTCTTCCTCCCAGGCTGCTTCCCCTCCTTTGTGCTTTTGCTAGCAGTCCTTGGAGAGCAAGGGGATGCTCACAGCCTATCGCTAGCAGTTACAGTTGGGCTGAAAAGCCACCCATTGGGAACACCAACAAGGAAATGAGGGAAAACCAGCAGAATTTCAGGGGAGAACCAACAGGTTCACCACCCCGCAATTGTCAGCCCAAGCAAGGGACCTTTTGACCAGCTACAGAAACAGGCAGCACCGTTTTTAAAAAGTTGATTTTGCTTTTATTCAATAAAAAAGGATTTGGGTTGTATTTATCAACACAGCCCAAAGTGAAACCCCAGTGTCCAGGATTTCTGCTTAGCAGTGAGTCATTCAGCCTCCAGTCAGGCACAAGGAGAAGCCTGACCCTGTGGCTATGTCACCTCCTCTCTCTCCAGGTCCGGCTAGCTGTATTTCAATCTCATACCAGACCGGCTCTGGCCCTGAAGAGACGCATCCTGAAGGAAGACAGTGTCTCCATCTCTTGCCATAGATGAAGTCCTGCCTCTGGCAAGTCCTCTTTGCTTGGAACGCAGCACAAGCCCTTCCCTCCCAGTTGCCTTAGTTCCTCTGCACTGTCCGTGACAGGGAAAGCACGGTCACGCCAGAAAACCGGATGACTCAATCCGCTGCTTTTGGTGCCACCTCTGAGGAACCATTCCAGATGACTCGAGTGTCCTGTGGGCCTTCTCGGTCAAGCCCTTATCGGTTCTTTTTGCTTTCCATCTTGGCTTTCTTCCTCAGCTGAGCAGTACTTGCCTTGGGTTTCTTCACTGTCTCCCAAGTCTTAGTCCCAGGACTCTGTGAGTCCTACAAGAATCAATTCAGAAACGGTCAGGGAACCTTCACAGCTAACAACTGGCTGACAGCTCGCTTTGGGAGCTCAAGTCACCCTCCCGGGCAGCTTTGGCTGCCAGTACTGGAAACCGCCTTCCCGACATTAGGGCACGCTAGAAACTCCACCTCTATCTCAATCCCAAAAGACCCACACAAACTAGAATCCAAAGCCATCTCCTGCAAGGCAGCGCCTGCACAGGGGTTGGACACTCTGCCTGGCAGCGCACAGAGCACAGCAGCAGGATGAGTTTGCACCTCAAAGCTTCTTGCATGCATCAGGTACAGCACGCACACCGAAGGAGGAACAGAACAAACTACGCCATTTTCAGCAGTGCCAGGACACACTACCGCAGGCAACAGCTACAAATTGTTCCCTCCCTGCCTATTATCTGTGCCTTTCTATCAGCCTCAGAGAGCACGACTTACTGGCTTATGGCACATGGAAACTGGCATGATTACAACTGACGCACAGAGAAGCTGCAAAGTGGCTCCACAGAAGAGATCATGGTGCAGCACATTCTCCGCCAGCGTGGGCTCAGGGATCTCAGCTGGGGAGAAATGCCCTTCAGGAGCCACAGAGCAGACAGCCTGCTGCTCTCCCACTCTCAAGGAGGCTGCTTTCTACAAGAGGGTAAAAAGAGTCATCATTCTCTCATGCACATTGGTGCTACAGGCTGACTTAGCTGTTCTGAAGATATCCTTGGTCTACTGACCCAATAACAAAGAAGGGCATGAAACTTGCAGCTGCATCGTCTTTTACCACCTGCTGAGGAAAAGATTCCTCCAACTTGAGCATTGCTCCACTTGCAGGTGAGGGGAGCAGGAGCTGAAAAGGATAGGTGGACATGAAATAAGGGAAAAGCTTAACAGAAAGCAGATCTGTTGCAGACAGTGCCACAAGCTGTGTTTGAACAGCACTGCCTTAGCGCACGCTTACAGTAAGGCACACCTACCTTGCAAGGGCAACACAGGCACCTATTGCTCCCCTGAGTCCCAACTCCATTTCTCAGCCACTCACGCTCTCTTCCTCGATGTTCTGCAACAGAAAAGTCACAAGACGGAAATTCAATTCATCGCAGACGTCATCAAACCTCCCTTCTCAGGGCACTCGCACTCATTTCTCTGCATGGTAAATCAGGGGAGTGCTTACTGAGTGAGCAGCATTTACTGCCAATTGGTAGCAGCAATCTATGCCTAACTCTAAACTACTAACAGTAACCTATGCCTAACGCTAAAACTAAACTTAACACTAAAACTATGCTAACGCTAAAATCAACAACAAAACCCAGAAGGGGGACCTAACTCCTAAAAGGGGAAGATGGAACTGGAGGCCTGCAGAACCGCAGAGGAGCAACAAGGTGGAGGAGGAGTAGATGTTAAACAATGACACCCAGCTAATGCTGGGGGTGGGGGACACGTGGTGGGTAAGGAGCCCAGCGCCCGGACCAGCGATGGCAGAGCTGTGACCGCGCCGATGCGGGGCCTGGCACGGTGGTGTGGTGCCAGGCCAGCTGTGCCGCAGGCGGATCCACCTCCATGGGCTCCTCTGGAGGTGGATCCACCTCCATGGGCTCCCCATGGTCGGTCACAGCGGAGGTCCGGGCGCGATGGAACCGGGCTCTCTTCCTCCTCTCCCTCCTCCACTTGATGGTCACGGCAGGCCCCCTCCTCCTCTTCGGTTCTGGGGCCCCCAGCTCCCTCTTCCCATTTAAAACCACGCTATCCTCTTCTCTCGCTCTCTTCGTGCTGGACATGGCTGCCACCTGCCCAGCACTCTTGGAGACCAGTGCGCCGGGTGGGGCGGCAGCGACCAAGGTGACAGCTGTGACATGGGGAAGGTTCTGCAGTGGCACCTGTGCTGCTGCTGGGAGTGGCGTTCTGCATAGGATAAGGAGGGGGCTGGAGGACGGGGCACGGGACGGGAGCTAGAAGGCGCTCCCTGTGCCCAGCGGGCAGCCCTTCTCTCCAGCGAGCAAGAGGGCACAGAGGAGCAGAACCCGAGAAAAGGGCCCTGGGCCTCCCTCACCCTCTCCACACATCACATAGAAGCAGTTCATCATAAGGGCACTGAAGTTGTATTTTCTAAATATGCAGCATTTGGGACGCTGACTTACTCCTGTATTTGTATCAGATGTAACATGGAGGAAATGCACAATAATTTGCCATATCTAATGAAATAAAAATGGTAAAGCAACAACTGATGTTTTCAAAATTGCTTTCACGGTTATCCTGTAAGCATGGTAATCCAAGCCTCAACCACCTATTGCTTTAACTGCAGGCACAGTAAAGCAGGTAATAATTCAACTATTATACCACTCGCATTAAGAAGCTTTTGCTTTCACCTTCTTACTCGGAGTACAGAAAAATTTCTATTTTTTTAAGAAGAAGTTAAGAATCTAAATAATATCTCTGAGGCAAGAGACCAATCACCTGACAAATTCCACATGGGTATGAAGTATCTCACTGTGCCCACATTGCTCTCAGGAGGTGCAATGTATGAACTATGAAATTTAAAGCCATATAGCAGATTATGTCCAACAGTAACTTTCCTTCTACTTCTTTATACCAGTTTCTTACTACTTGACTTCTTTCTAATTTGAAGACAGCAAGTTGTCTCACTATTTAAAACCTCTGTTTCACTGACTTAGCAACTCACAACAAGCATCAAAACTACTTAAAATTTAATTCCTTTCTTGATTAAACCACACCCACACACACACCCACACACACACCCACTTGAAGGTCTACTAGGCCAAATAGAAGCAAACCAAAGCAACTTGTCTGCATTTTCTAAACATTAGATGATTATAAAGAAAAAGCTACTTGCTTGCACTGATGGATTTCCCATTTAATATTTGCAACAATTTAAGGGGCAGCGTGCATAACATTTTCAAGAAGAGATTTGACACAACGTGGAAAAATTAAGGCTGTGGAAGGGAGAATGCATGCATTCTTTAAACGCTTTCAGATTTTTTTTCCCATGCAGGCCATTTGGTAGGCAGTATTAATAACTATACACAAGTCTTATTACTAAACTACACTGCCTTTACCTTTTAAAATAATTACTGCAGCCTAGTTTTCCGTCCAGCCTCAGTATTTATCAATCGTGACAATAAGATCACCAAAACACATGGTAGTGTATGCATGTGGAGGAGCTAACCTGAAAACACCTATCATTGTCTTAAAGCTTTGTAGTTTCTAAATTATAAGATGGACTAAAAAACATATTTATTTTCACGCAATCAGTGTTTGAAGTGCTGCTGTTTCAAATAATTTAACCAGGACTGTAGAAACAAATTACTAGTCTTTCAAGCTCCAGTATTATCTACTTGAGGCAGTTCTGTAAGTCCTTCAGCAGATTTGTTCACAGGTCTCATTAAAGTTAACTGAATGCAACAGTAGCACTCACTCATGTTCTTTTGGCACCAGCTCCAACATATTTAGCAGTATCGCTGCAATCATCACTTACCTGTCGTGGAAACAAGAAATTACTGATAAGAGGAACAACGATATTGAATGCAAGCTGTTAAAATAGAAGTTATATATCCAAGAATTTACCCTGAAAAAAACTGTAGTTAAAAACACGCATCGGAAAACGTTACATTCATTTTAAGACTGTACAGAGAATCCACAGCTTTGAAGTGGATGTCTGGGCCTAGAATACGCACCAGCTACTGATGTGGGTCTGCGGGGTGTGGGTGGAGGTGGTCAAGAAGGCCTGGGAGGTCGAGAAGGTTTGCAGCTTCCATTGGTGAGTAGTGGGGAATCACTGCCATTAACAGTCTTGTTTTTATTTGAAGCAGCATCTTCAGAGCTTTCAAGGCCATTTGAGTGAGTCCTTTGTAGGAAAAGACAGAAAGGAGAACTATACTAAGAGTGTATGGATGACAACAAGTTTTATAAAAGAAAGGAGAATGTAATAATTATGGGTAGATAACCCAATCTTCAGTCTGTGCAAACAGTTTTAAGTTAAAACCCTATGTTTCCAACCACTCCACTATGGAAAGCATTTTAGGCTCAAACAGGAGGCAGCATCTACTCACTGATGATATCAATGAGAGCACAGCAGTCCCTAAGTATTTGGAAAAGGAAAAAAAAGGCAGAGCTAGATTCATCTAATGTTGTCCCCAGAAATCTCAGTCATTATCCACAACAAGGTAAAATCTAGGTCAGGTGATACTAGTGAAGATGAGTAGGACTGCTAGCTTATCAAGAAACGATGATGTCCATTTGGAAAGTTCCATATTTGTTTCTGTTAATCATAAAACTTTGCTCTGTGGTAGAAACTCCACTCTCCATTAATAAAAAGGTGAAAAGCAGGCAGGAGACCCAAAGAACCTGAACCCAGGGAGAAGCAGCTATTATGCTGAATTCAAGCCTAACCTGTCAGGAGAACTGGAATGTAAAGAAGAGATGAAACTTTGGGGAGCGTAACACAGGACCTATTATGGCAGAAGAATATTACTTAGGCTGCAATCTGAGCTCTGCCTGGGTTCCTTAAAACTAGAAGAGAATGGTCTTCTGCAGATACTCCTTACTCTTCATCCCAATTAATATCTTGCACAACTGCAAAATGCCAATATGTTCCTTCTGCAAATGTTACAATTTCTGTGAAATGTTTTTGGACGACTCATGATGAAAGCAATTCCTACTCCCTCATCCCTTGAACCTTTCCCACAAAAAAGTCTTCACAGAACATATCATAAGAGGAAAATTCTACTAACTCAATTTACCTCATGGCTGCCACGTGTGTAGTGGTTTCTTATTTGTTTCTTTTTGTTCTGAACAAATCCTCTATGTAAGATGATGTTGAAGTTCACACCATAAAGCAGAGCTTGTATACTGCTGCTCGCTGGGGATATTACGAGACAAGAAGGGGATGTTTTGAGACAAGGCACTTCATCGCTCATGTTTTTCTTCTGTAATCACTCATAGGCTCCTGTCCTTGCTTTAAAACATTCTGCTACTGCTATATCATAATTCCTCATTTACAACAGTACAACACATTACATTGTTCATAATGCTGCCTTGTTACAAATGCCTAGACATAACAGCACTAGAAGGGCAGTTCACATGGAAACTAGTATCAAAACTATGCATTTTTAAAAACTCAAGTTTACCACAAAAGCATCCCAAACTGTTCTTTGGTTAAAAACAAGCAACACCATAAATGGCTGGATAGAATATCAGCAGTCTACAAAGCCAAAGTGTGAATAATAAATGTGTGCAATGGTACGGTGAAGTACCTGACGATCACATTTGTTGTCACGATGTTCTGCTAAACTTAATTATCTCTGGGAAAAAAACCACAACAAGCGGAGCTTCTACTAAACTGAATCTTTTGGGAAAAGTAATATATATATTACCTTTCAGAAACGTAATATATACCTATTTTAAATATTTCCATCAATATTTTCCTTTCAAATATGGAATCTGAACAATTGCCACATTTTGCCATCAGTACTTATTCATAGACAGAATTTCAATAATGCTTCAGATTACATAGTGTGACAGTATTTTCTTGATTGAGCTAAAAGAAATGGGAGAGAGAAGAGTATTTTAAAATCTTCATTTAATCTTACTTAATATATTCTTCTTTGTTTTCTTCCGTCACGAGAATGTTGCTACCATTTGGCTTCAAATCATGGCTTTGGATTTCACCTAGAATTTCTTTAGCAACTCAGAAAAACATTTCCAAGCCACATTCTTCAATATCATTCTCTCTGCAAGGAAGAAAATGTAATTCTAAATAACCAGGTCCAGACTGTGCACGCAGTAGAAGAGATGGGTACGAAGAATATAAGGACTTTTCTTAACTGTTTAGAGCTCACGAATCAAGTTAAGGAAACGTTACACAAGAACTGTGGTTTTGTAAGATTTACAGACTACACCTCACTGATAAGCTTAAGCAAACTGTGCACTAGGTACAGTAGTATCCTTAAATTCATCTGTCACTGGGCTGACAAATTACCCACTGCCTCTAAGTGGAATGCCTATGGAATACAAAAACCTTTGAAGTAATGACATTGTTGTATGTTTCATTACCTGCTGCCTTGTCAAGTAATAGCAGATAAGAAGGAAAAGACTCAGAATGCTTAATGAATTATCTTCAACTCCAGTATATTTATGGGACTATCTTGTAAATCAAAATATTCCAAGCTCCTAAGTTAACAAAATAATACATTCCTGAGAAAGAGGAATTTTCTCATTAGAAACTTCAAAATAAGAAGAACCTTCATTCAACAAACATTGCTCAGATCTCTGTTCTGTCTATACGGTTTAATAGCCAGAATAACAGGTGCAACATTGCAATTTCTATGTTGATATGTGCTTCTATATAGCAGTGATGCACATATGCTGTACTGGGGCAGGCAGGGACAAGGTTGCTGTTCCCACGGCAGCCACACGGTGCTGTGCTTTGCACTTGCTGCTAGAGCAGCACTGGTATCACAGCCATGTTTTGGCTCCTGCCAAGCAGTGCTGGCACAGCATCAACTCTGCAGCCCCTGAGCCAGCAGGCTGGGCGTGGGCAAGAGGAGGGGGAAGGGACATCAGCAGGGCACTGATCTAAACTGATTGAAGGGATATCACATACCATATGATGCCACACACAGCATGAGGAGCTGGGGAAGGGCCACAGCATGTACTGAGGCCTTGTTTTCCAAGGGGTGGCCAAACACTGCTTACTACTGAGAGAAGCTGTGGATTTCCCATCCCTGGGGGTCTCCAAGGCCAGGCTGGATGGCACCCTGGGCAAGCTGATCTAGTGGCTGGCAACCATGCTGGCAGCAGTGGAACTGGAACCAGATGGACTTCGAGGTCCCTTCCAACCCAGGCCATTCTATGACGAGCAGAGGATAATTGTTTTCTCTCCTTGTATGAAATTTGCTTGGTGTTTTTCCTCCTTTTCCTTTAAATTGTCCTTATCTCAACCTATGAGCATTTCGTTCATTTATTTTCTAACCACATTTTCTCTACCCCCTCTTCCTTTGAGGGGCAGTGACAGCATGGTGTGGTGGTGTTCTGTTAGCTGGTGTGAAACCACCACTTGATGAACATTTCCCCAACATAAAATGCAAAGGCCCTTAACTATAAACATAGAAACATCATTATTGAAAACATCACCGTGATGTATTTAGTGCTGTGATGCAACGGTGCTTCTCAATTTGATCTCTCCAAAATACAATACAAAACCTCAGGAGAGCTGATGGATGGCAAAATAAAATTACTTCTTCCTTTCAAATGAGACACCTGCTCTGACTGACTCAGCTTGAGCAGAGGGCCTCACTAGACGAACTCTCAAGGTCTTTCCAAACAAAGTAATTCTGCACATTTTCTCAGAGAGTGGGACCAGAAAGTGATTCAACATTATTGCAAAGCTTCCTGGGAATTTGCATCATTTGCTTTTTTGGTGATTAATAAAATGGTATCCTCCCTGCCAGGTGTGATTTTTTTACCGCACACTTACAGTGATTTCCTTCAGCAGTGCTGGTAAGCAGGTCCAGCTACTGACCTCTGCATTTAGAGCTCAGTGCACACTGCTTAGAGGTCTGAAGGTTCTTCTCTGAAATGCTCAGGTACTTCCGTGTTTACTCAAAAGGGGCAAAGCCTTTCATGGACTCCAGATTAGAAGACTTCTGGATCAGTACAGATACTGTAATTGACATATAGTTTGTATTTTCTCCAGAGACAGCTTTCAGAAAAGTTCTTGCTACAGCCCTAAGTTTCCTCATTGCTTTTTTTTTCTGAGGCAATAAGCTAGAAATTAAAAAAAAAATTCGAACAGCCAAACTAGCCAAAAAGAAACCCCCTCAAAATACTAAGTGTAAATTAATAAAAGCGTATGTAGCCAGCAGAGTGGAGAAATTTGAAAATAACACTTAGAGTGAAATGCAGAAGTTGTTTTTGACAAGTTCTGAGCTTTTTATTTCCCTACTTCCTATGTAAGCTTCTCCTGGTAGGACTGCTGGTCCTACTTGGAAACCTACTCAAACTTTTTGTACTTGGAAAGCTCACAAACTATCACCTGAATGCTGTCTGGCAATGCTGCACACTTTGAAGTAAAGGTGAGGAGGAGGAAAAAGTAATCTGTAATGTCTACAAGTTCTCTTCCATGCCATTGACAAGCAGCTTAGTACTGGTACTTAGAAGGCTCTGTGCTCTCTTTTGATCCATTATAGTAACACATGCATCAAAAGAACTATACAGAGAATAAATACAACACACTTCTGCACCAAAAGACCTTCAGGTTATCAGATGTTATTTAAAAAAACCAAAACACTGTTTTGAAATGTGCAAATGATAGTGCTGAGCAAGTGTCCAGCTCACCTTTACTACACAGACAAATGCAAAGAGGTGACTGTTTACAAAAGGTTATACTGCTCTTTCACTCTTAGACTCTCCACAGAACGTTAATGGAGTGACATTGTTCTTAAGGTAAATTTTGTTACAGATGGTACTTATTAGAATTTATTCACAAGTTCCTTGCCCCTCGATTAAAGACCAATTCGTGTAAATTTCTTTCCTGTAGCTTTCTCTCACTGTTGTATTTGCTTGATTTCTAAAATCCAGTAAGTCACAGGATAACAAGGATAAAGAAAAAAATACACACCTACTTGAGATTCTTTAATCTCAAGAATCAAGCCTTCGATCTTTTTTTCCCTTTCAGGTCTCAATTTCACGGCATCTTTACTCAAATGCCAACTACTGAAGTTTCCTAATGAAATGTTCACTTACTGCACCTTCTAGCAGCACATTACCCAGCTCAGAACATGCTACCTTTTCAAAACTGATCCAAAACTCCTATTTCAACTTGTAAATATCTCAAAAGCTCTTTCACCCTTTCTTCCTTGCTTACGATAGCAATCCCAAGATTCATCACCAGAGATGCACTACTTTTCGTCTTTCACATTTCTGCTTTTTAAAAATGCATTCATCTCCTAAGCTTTTTAAAAAACACTTCATCATTCTTGAGTGAAATACGTTTTACCTCTCTAGACACTTAAACCAGCCTAAGTTTTCAGATTTTTAAAGAATTATTATTTATCATTATAGCAGTAGAAGTTTTAACTGACTATTTATCCCTTCTACTCCTCAGCCCCCAATTCCTGCTTTTAAGTGTCAGGAAAAAAAAAAATCACCACTGTTATTAGAACAAATGGTGCATAACAACCCTGGAAGCTTGCTCTTACAAAACTAGTACCGAACTACAATGCTTTAAAACTAAATGCTGTTTAAAATTATTTCTAAGTAGTATTTTTATGACGTTTCCAACACAGTTCTCGTCTTTGTGCAAAAAAAACCCCAAACATATATATATATATATATATACTTCTATTTGTTTCATGGACACAGTGACACTTGGAGACAGAATTTCACATTTTTGCATGATCTTTAGATATACAAGCATGGCTGTATGCTAACTGTTAGTTTTTGTTAGTCTCTGTTCAAATAACATTATTAAGGTGTCAGGGCATTAAGAATGACATACAGAGAACAGATTTCTTCAATTCAACTTCTCATGCCCACTACTACTATGTTTTAGTACAATACCTGTTGAAATGAGTCTTCAAATAATGTTTTTCTGTCAGATGGGCTCTAGGGAGACAAGAAGAGCAGTAAGGTGACAAAGTTGAAGGGACAGGCTACTTGGGGAGATTGCAAGGAAGTTGCTGAGGTATGCAGGGAGGAAGTTAGGAAGGCAAAAGCCCAACTTGAACTCAGACTGCCCACCGCAGTAAGAGAGTAAGAAATCCTCTTATAAATATATCAGTGGTAAGAGAAGGACCAAGCAGAATTTCCATCCTTTACTTGATGCAGTGGGGAATGTGACCACTGAGGATAAGCAGAAGGCTGAGGTCCTCAATGCCTTCTTTACACCTGCCTTTAAAAGGCAGATCAGTTATCATCAGGGCACTTTGTGCCCCGATCCCGAAGTCTGGGATGCCACGCAGAGTACACCCCTGGTGATTCAGGTGGAGACAGTCAGAGAGCTCCTCCTCCATCTGGACTGTCACAAGCCCATGGGACCGGACGGGCTCCATCCTAGGGCGCTGAGGGAGCTGGTGAGGGTGATTGCTGAGCCACTCTCCACTATCTACCAGTGCACCTGGTTAACTGGAGAGGTGCCAGTACTTCTTGTGATTCCCATCTACAAGAAGGGCTGTAAGGAGGATCTGGGGAACTACAAGCCAGTCCCCAGTCAGGGGAAGGTTATGGAGCAAATCATCTTGGGTGAGATCACATGGTATGTGTGTGGCATCCAGGGGATCAGGCCCAACCAGCACAGGTTCATGAAAGGCAGGTCATACTTGTCAAAGCTCATCTCCTTCTATGACTGGGTGACCAGCCTGGTAGATGAGGGAAAGGCTATTTATTGATGTAGTCTGCCTAGACTTCAGCAAAGCCTTTGACATGGTCTCCCACAGTATTCTCCTGGGGAAACTGGCTGCCCATGGCCTGGACAGGTATAACCTTCTTTGGCTAAGGAACTGCTAGAGGGCTGCACCCAACGGGTAGTGGTTAATGGAGCTAAGTCCAGCTGGCAACCCCAGGGGGCGGTACTGGGGCCCATCTTGTTTAATATCTTTCCTGATGACCTAGATGACGGGATTGAGTGTACTCTCAGTATGTTTGCAGATGACTCCAAGTTGGGAGGTGGTGCTGACCTGCCTGAGGGCAGAAGGCACTTCAGAGGGATCTAGATAAGCTGGATCGCTGGGCTGCGGTTCAACAAGGCCAAGTGCCAGGTCCTGCACTTTGGCCGCAACAACCCTATGCAGTGCTATAGGCTTGGGGCTGAGCAGCTGGATGACTGTGAAGAGGAAGGGACCTGGGAGTACTGGTTGATGTTTGGCTGAACATGAGCCAACAGTGTGCCCAGGTGGCCAAGAGGGCTAACAGCATCCTGGCCTGCATTAGAAATAGTGTGGCCAGCAGCAGCAGGGAGGGAATCATCCCCCTGTACTCAGCTCTGGTGAGGCTGCACCTCAAGCACTGTGTCCAGTTTTGGGCCCCTCACTACAAGAAAGACACTGAGGCCTCAATGTCCAAAAAAGGGCAACAGAAATGATGAGGGGTCTGGAGCACAAACCTTATGTGGAGCGGCTCAGGGAGCTGGGATTGTTCAGTCTGGAGAAGAGGCGGCTCAGAGGAGACCTTACTGCACTCTACAATTTCCTGAAGGGAGGTTGTGATGATGAGGAGGGGTTTGGCCTCTTCTCCCAGGTAACAAACAGGACCCAAGGAAACGGCCACAAGTTGTACCAGAGGAGGTTTAGGTTAGACCTCTCTGAGGTTTTTGTCTCAGAGAGTGGTCAGGCACTGGAATGGCTGCCCAGGGAGGTGGTGGAGTCGCCTACCTACAGAAAGACCTCTGGAAGACTCAGAAAGGCTCTGGGGTAGCTGTTAGCTCATCAGCAATAATAACATCATCAGATGGTGGATCGTCTGATGGCGCAGTCATCATCACAGCTTTGGACAGAAATTGAGCAAAACATGAAGACTGAATTACTCCAGAACAACAGCAACATTAACCCCACAATGCCCTTATTACTGAGCTAATTAATTCCCAGGTAGTTAGAAACAGATTTGGAGTCTACGCACTTTCTCCTTGCCCACAGAAAAAAAATAGTCCAAGTTACAGAATGCCGGGGCAGAAATTACAGACCGTGTTGCAATGTAACAAGCTCCAATCTCCATGCACAATTACGTCTTATACTATTGCCTTTGAAATTCAAGGCTCAGATCAGGAACAAGCCTGCATCTTCATACTGTCACAAGGGTTAGTTATATCCTCACTTCAAACAATACAGGATTACGGAGAAGAGCCATAGAGGTGTCGTCTACAGAGGTGGAGTAGCAAAATTCAGGCAGGACTGAGAAAAAAAAAAGCTGTTTGCAGCAACGTGTACTACTGCATAACTTTGAGTGTTTGAAATTACAGAAGACGTTGAATAGCAACTGAAGAGGACTTGTTCCAAATCACTCATGGGAGATCTGTGCTTTTTACTAACTAATCTCAACCTATTACCATGGTAGCTGTTACTGAAACAACTTCTGTTCAAGAAGTCATCTTTTAGTTCCATGCTCCTGAGATCACCAGAATACTGCTCTCAGTCTTTGAAATTTAACAGACAGTTATATAAATATTATAAATATTACATATTTATTATGTATATAATAATCCACCTGAACAACAGATAGTAGCGCACTAGGTTGACTTTGCGAGTTCGGATTCTTACAGGAACAACAGTTTTCATCACTTGCTTCGTTTTGGCATACAGAACAGCTAAAGAAAAAGCAGTTCTCAAGTAATTCTGATGCTTGGAGCATCCGCTTCTTCAAGTTTAAAGGAAAATCGTTGAAGAGATGCTTTTGTATTAGTTTTGCTTGGATTCTGAAAGGCAACATGCTAGGAGGCAGTGGGTTCGTTTCTCACCAAACAGATGTTACAGTCCCACTGACCTTCCTTTTTAGCAAAGCCAGATCCAAATTTCCCTTGTGCATTATTATGTCTGGCTTTGAAACTCGCAGTACATTCAGTGAATGGGGAGCCACGTGTTTCCCACGGAGCTGGATTTGGGCTCTGGCATGAAATATAATTCTTTGCAGTTGTTTTCTTTGGGAGAGCAACAACTTACCTGTTAAGGGAGCTTCACGAAGATTTTGTGCTCTCTGAGAACTGTTTGACATAGCATCTGTTCCATAGCTTTTAGCAGACCACCAATGACATGATACACTCACACTGGAGTTACTACATTTCATTTCTTGAATTTCATTCTGTTAAAGACAGTGTTCCAATTAAGAGAACATAAAGGTATTCCACAGGTATTTGAAGAAAACCTAAGGAATAATCCCTACTCTCTTGCTGTTTAAAAGCATGTTTAAGGTCTGAGAAAAAAATCAAGAGTTAACTGCTGGAATAATTCAAGATCTGCCCGTAATGTACAAAACTGTGAGAGTGTTCTTCAAAGCCAGAAAAAGACCAGAACCAAGACGATGATAGCCAAGCTGATGAAAGCAGGACTCTTTCTGTTCACACAGTCCTTAGAAAGGTTCCCTCTGCATCTTGAGTCCCCAGTTAGAGTTTATAGGCATCAAGTTTTACTCTCGCACTCAATTAAGAGATGTTTAGAGCAGATGTTTTCGCTGAGTTATGCAGTAGTCCAGTCAGAATGTCTGTCCAATGCTAGGATCACCAAGTACCTACCGTAACAAAAAGGACAACTGTTCTTCACTGAGTGCCATCAGTTTTGCCTTCAGCTGCATCCATCACTGCAAATGCTACATGAGCCTCTTCTTCATAGGCTGCAACCTGAAAGACCTACAACCAAAGCCAAAGACAATTCATACCTAACATGTAGATGGATACTTGAACAGCTAGTGCATGCCAACATCCAGGAAGTAATCAGGTTGGAGGAGGTTAATGACATTACTCATTTTCCTCTAAGACAAGAGAACACTTTTTCAAGAAAGTTGGTGTTAAGGGAGTTCAGTGTTGTCCAAGCAGATGTAGTTTTACAACTAAGAAAAGTTCTCAAAAAATATTTTTCCCCCTTTATTAGATGCATTCTAATACTACCAAGCGTCACTGTTAGCACAATGCAAAAACAAACAAACAAACAAACAAAAAAAAACACCCAACTACTACTACAATAAATAAATAAATTAATTAAACAAAAACCCCAATGTAAATGTAAGTGTCTTATTTTCAGCTGGGAACTGTTTCCTTCAGCGTGTCTGGTATGATGCGATGTTTTGGTTCTAGGAGAAAAGCAATGTTGAGAACACACCAATGCTTATAGTTCCTGCTAAGCATGTTGTACAGAACCAAGCCATTCTCAGCAAATAATCCAAGCAGCTGGGAGGGAACAGAATTAGGACAGCTGACTTAAACTGGCCAAAGGGGTGTTCCGTGCAGTATGACATCATGCTTAGCCATCTTCCAGGTTAAACCACAACCATAAGCTAGTAGAAAGACATATAACCTTACTCCAATCTTTGATTGCTCAATCTGCACCTGAATGTCCACATTATGGAAACATTTGAAGAGAGGATCAGTTGGTTCAGGAATATTTTTGTTCTTCTTGATGGTTTCCAAACTCATCAGGATTTTCTTCCAGTAGTAGACACTTCTTCCAATGTATTCCTTCTGATCACAGAAAATTTTCAGGCTGGTGCCCTGTTGAGAAGAAATAGAAGCTACCTCAACAAATTCAAATCAAGTCTTACTAACACTTATTCTTTCCTGGTGTAGTTGTTTTCTTGAAAAATTCAAGAATTGTTCTCTGACACTTGTGATAAATTTCAGGAGGTCTCTCTCGAGAGTTATCTGAAGTAACATAAAGACAGAAAACAACACTACAGTTCACTGTAATGTTAAGAGGTAGTGAGGAAGAGTGTACTTGATTGGTTGACTAGAGAAACTAACTTACCCAACAAAGTTAACAGCAGTTCTCAATAGTACCTTCTCATCTGATTTTGTTTACTTTGTGTGTTCAGTTTACACAAGGAGAGAAAAAATGGATTGTACACCTTTAAAAATAATCTTCGCTTGCTATATTTTGCAGGCTTCTTGCCCAGTGTATAATTAAGGCGGGCCGAAGGCTTGCAGAGTACTTAATCCATGCTGTGCAAGAAACTTTAGTTTTGTCTCTGATTCTGGTTTGAGTATCAAAGGAAACAGTCCTCAGTTAGTATTTTCTCTTTTTCTTCTATTCACGTGACTTGTTTGACGAAAACAAATAGCTAGTAGGTTCTAAACTAGCTCTAGTTTAGAAATGCTGTACTTGAAACATTAAGCCCATTTACAAAAAGCTCGTATGCAGTAGGTCTCAAAACCCTACTGCAACAAAACATTCATGTCCAAAACAGCCCAGCAAAGCAAACTAGTTTTACACAATCTATGGGAATCAATTCAGAAGCTGTCTAAAGGCTTGTTTCAAGTATTTCCAAACTAAAGAATTCTTACATTGTTTTTTTTCTGCATAAGAATATGAACAGCATCCCACCAGGATGCTTGCTTCTCAGTATAGCACTGTTTGCACAGCAGCAACAGTAAGAAAGGAGGCTGATGTGTTTCATTACGAGTATTCAATTTCTCTTGCAATTCTAAGTTGCTAGTTGCATAATCAATGAAAATTATATAAAGGAATATTATATAATTTAATAATATTAAGATGTTATAATAATAAAAGAAGCAAGAGAGTAGGCACAGCGAGACAAAGAGAATAAATAGGAGGCTTACCCGTGTCGTGGGCTCGCTCAGGAAACTCCAGTGGAGTGGATCTTCTGAAGAGAGAGAGAGAGATCCTTCCCCACTGGTAGTCAGCTCTTCAATGGGTCTAGGAGAGGTGGAGCCAGGCTCCACCCCTTCCTGCAGCACAGGTGAATTGCTTTCACCTGTGCTCCCAGGGCTGACTCATTGCTCGCCTCAGGTGACTAATCAGAGGTTCAGGCCATGACTCAGCAGTTCCCATACACTCCACCCCTTCATGGCGTGAACCAATGATCAGGTTGACTAATGGGTAAGCTTCTCCTAATACAGAGACCACTATATCACGACGCTTACACAATTTCCATCGCGACGCATGTTGGTACAATTCAAGACAAGTGACGATTGGTGAACATTGATATTCTTGTATGGGCCAGTGCTCGACGAAGTTACTAGAGGCATGCGGTCGTCAGGTGCAGGTCCGTCTTCTGTTCCATCAGTCCCATATAGGCCATCACTGGGTGTCACACGTGATCTGACTGTAACACTGGAACGCTTTGATGGCATTTCGTTCCTTCCGGTGATCCTGAAGGCTCGAAGACTCACGGGGAGTAATACAGATGTTTCAAAGGTACCAGGAGGGGAAGGTCTGCTCTCCAGGGCAAGATACAGGCCGTATTTCTATCTTGGGTCAACACTTCCGCTTGTACTGGGGCGCGTCCCGGCCACCTGTACCACACCTTCTGGCCAGATATCTGTGGCTGCATAACTATATCAGGCACCAAAGGAGGTGTCCTGATCTGCCATAGGGACATGATGGGGGTCCCTTTAGCAATGAAGATCGGAGCGTTGACCACAATATCAGTAGGCCATGTACCTATTACTGGAGGGACTACTGAGCCTCCCACCTCCAACAATCTCCCCCAAGCTGCAAGTAGGCCACACCACTTGGGTCCTACCTGCACCTTCCAAGGCCATTATCTTCTATGGGTGCCTGGTTCTAAATTCTCAGGGGCAGGGAGCAGAAGATTATTTTCATTACCAATCTGGGGTCTTACCTGATAATCAGTGCCCGTAATTTGGATCCTAAGCGGGGTGGCCCATGTTGTCTGCAGCATTCTCAGGGCACTGGGTCTGCCGTCTCGGGGTCTTTCATTCAGGTCCCGCAAGGTTTCATACAGTCTTTTCGTCCACCCCTGCAGGGACTGGGAGTCTGTCTTCAGGGCAGCCTTAAGAATACCATTATAACGTTCAATGAGACCTGCCCCCGTTGTATTATATGGCAGGTGGAATCGCCATTCGATGTTGTTTTCTTCTGCCCAGCGCTGTATCGTTGCACCAGTAAAATGAGTCCCTTGGTCGCTCTCGATGACTTGAGGTGTCCCGTAGGCAGACATCAGTTTAGTCAGTGCCTTGATGGTATATGCCTGGTTTGCTTTTGGTACTGGATAGGCCTGCAGTAGCCCACTTGCAGTGTCGACGCAGGTCAGGGCATATCTCGCCCCCTCAGACCGAGGAAGGGGCCCAATGTAATCGACCTGCCATCGTTGGAAAGGATTGTGTCCTCTAGCAAGATGGGCTGTCGTTTCGGGCAATGATCTCGGTCTCATCTTAGAGCAAGCGTCGCAATCCTGGCATGCCTGGACGATGTCAGGTAGCTGTATGGGCAGCCCTCATGCTTTAGCAGCTGCCCACATTGTCTTTTGTCCCGCATGCCGTAGCTTCTGATGTAACCAACGGGCGATGTTCTCAGATGGTGAATTCTCAATCCATCGAACTCGGGCCAGCGTGTCAGCTTCATCATTTCCCGGTGACTGTAGGGGCCGATGACCAGAAACATGGTAGACACATATAGTCCTGTGTTTGACTGTATTCCATATGTCTAACCACATGTCTTTGCCCCAGATTGGTCGGACGTGGATAGTCCATTCCTGGGTGGCCCACTGTGCAATCCAAAGAGTGAGCCCCCAGTACACAGCCCAACTGTCCATACAGATATTCAGGATACCATCACCGGGTTCCTTGGTTATAACCATCCACACGGCTCGCAGTTCCGCCCATTGGCTGCTCTGACCATCCCCCTCGTCAAACCAGATTGTCTCGGTCGAAGGATGGTATGCTATCGCTCTCCACTTGCTCGGGTTGCCCTTGCTGGACCCATCTGTGTACCAGGCATCTTCAGGAATAGGATATTTCCCCTCCTGAACGGGACTCTTCTCTGGTGGAGCGACCAGTGTTTCTTTTGGTGCATCACAATGATAGGTCACTGGGCCTAGGATCTTCTGAAGCTCTTCTTTTAAGGGTGATGAAGACAGACTGCTCCTTTGGCTGAGGTAAGCGACCCATCGTGCCACTGTTTGTGCTTGGGCCACCCCTGTCTTAGAAAGGTGGGTCAGATCGTTCACCCACCCCTGAATCAGCAGAATGGTTTTAACTATAACTTCAGCCGTCTGGGTTATTGGCTCTACTGCCTGGAATGCTGAATAGGCAGCCAAGAACTGTTTTTCAATCATACTATATCTTTCTTCTGCTCCATGCCAGACCTGAGACCAAAAACCAGTGGGGGTCCGAACAGAACTCTGGCGTTGCCACAGGCCCCAACCAAAGCCATCTTGAGTAACGTGAACATCCAATTCAGCTGGGAGGGTAGGATCGAATATACCCAATGCCTGGGCTCGTTTAACTGCCAGTTTTGCCTGTTGGAAAGCATCCTGTTCTGTTTTCCCCCAGTCCCATAGCTGCCCCTTTTTTGTGAGTCTATATAGTGGCCTTAGCAGCTGCGCTAGGTGAGGTATAAAGGAACGCCAGTAACCCAGTATACCTAGAAACTCTTGCAGCTGTTTCAATGTTGGAGGGATTGGGAACGCCTGAACCTTATCTATGACAGCACCGGGTAGTACTTTGGTACTGACCAAAACCACCCCCAGGAATTTTACAGACAGGCCCGGACCTTGCACCTTTTGGGGATTTATAGCCCATCCCCTCTGTTGTAAATAGGCGGTTAAGGAATCTGCCGCCTGCCCTACTGCCTCCAGTGAGTCGGATGTCAGCAGGAGATCATCAATATAATGATACAAGTTAACATCATCAGGTTTTTTCCAATCAGCCAGGTCACGCGCCACTAGATTGTGACAATACGTTGGTGAATGCACGTACCCCTGTGGCAGGACCTGAAAGGTCCACTGCCTGCCTCCCCACGTAAACGCAAATTGATCTTGCGATTCCTCAGCAATTGGGATACTGAAGAACGCATTTGCTAAATCTAGGACACAATGATAGGTTTTTATCTCCCTACTCAACGTATCCATTAGGAAGGCAATATTGGGTACGGCCGCATGAATAGGCGGTGTGACCTTACTTAATTCTCTGTAATCCACCGTCATTCTCCACGTGCCATCCAACTTCCGCACTGGCCATATGGGGGAATTATATGGGCTGTGTGCAGGTCTGATAATGCCCACTTTTTCTAATTCCTGCACCGTTCTCGATATTTCATCTTGCCCACCCGGGAGTCTGTACTGTCTTACATTAGTAATCCTGCGCGGTTTTGGCAGGCAAATAGGCCCACGTTTCGCATGGCCTCTTAGTATTGCCTGCACCGCCCGGATACTGATACATCTCTGTCCAAGTCTGAACTCTCCCACAGTTGTCTGGAGAGTCAGATCCCATAGAATATCTATGCCCAAGATGTACTCCTGGACTGAGGCAATAGATACCTTATACTCCCGGGGTGGGAGACGCCCAACCCCCAGTTTTAACCATGTTTGGGTGACAGGAATGGTCTGTCCCCCAAAGCTACCAATCATCATTCTGTCTCCATCAAATTTGGTTGGATCTCCATAAACAATTGATGTTTCCGCCCCAGTGTCTACTAATGCCATAACTCTTTGAATGTTTTTTCGGGACCAATAAATTGTTAATTCTACACAGGGCCTCCGGTCCCATCTGGAGGCCCTAGGGGGACTAACATCCCTCGTCACGCCATAAATTGAGCTATGTCCAATTCTTTTGCTTCCGGTGGCTCAGGCATTGTAGCCCGAGACACCTGAGGCGGCTTTTTTTTCCTATTAGGAACAAGGAAATCCTCTAAGTTCCATGTCATTGTTGGCGTTCTTTCATTTATAACCCTTACCCTTGGTTTCTTAGGGTAGGTCTGAAATTTTTGGTTGTCCTTTAATTGTTTCCACAGTTGGAGAAGGATATGGTTGGGCTGGCCATCAATCAGCAAATTGGACCCCAGCCCAAATTAAATCATTAAACATTTGTTTTCGGGAGACCCTTATGGGTCCCGATTGGGCAGCTCAAGTAGCCGGCATTTTGGTTTTAGTCACCGGCAAGACCTCGGCTTCTTCTAGTGTCCTAACGTTGCGGCTATTCCGCAGGCGTTCTGTTTCTCCTAGGTCAGCCACTAACTGCGCAGCCTGCTGGACAACTGCTTCTGAGGCCACTAGGGGATTTAATATAGAGACCAGAGTACCATACAGATGGGAGGGGGCTTGTTGTAGAATTAGGTCTCTCATCCCCGCTGAGAATTTGACCAGATCAGGGCCATCAAAGGTATCTTCATAAATTGCTTCCCTTACACCTAGTTCACGGATGTAATTTTGAAGATCCTCCATGGAGGACCACATCCCTGTATGTAAAGGAATATCAGATTTATTGGGCCATACCATACGGCAGGCCACCATTAACCATTCTATTATAGAATGGTTTTCATCATTATATTGATTACCTGCATATAATCTCTGTCTAAGAGCAGGATGGATGGTCATTGTGGCCAATTTGGCTATTTCGGGGCCATTCACCAGAACACTTTCTGCCCCAGAATCCCATAGTCTTAATAACCAAGCCGGCACACTTTCTCTAGGTTTCTGCTGGAATCGTTGGACTAAGTCTATCGGTTCTGTTGCCGTGTATGGTCGGGCTGTTACGTGCAAGTGGGTTTGAGCAGGGGGCCACTGATCACAGAATCACCAAGGCTGGAAAAGACCTATAAGATCATCTAGTCCAACCATCCACCTATCACCCATGGTTCCCACTAAACTATATCCCTCAACACAACATCCAAACGTTCCTTGAACACCTCCAGGGTCGGTGACTCCACCACCTCCCCGGGCAGCCCATTCCAGTGCCCGACCACTCTTTCAGAGAAGTAGTATTTCCTAATGTCCAGCCTGAATCTTCCCTGGCGCAGCTTGAAACCATTCCCCCTAGTCCTATCACCAGTTACACGAGAGAAGAGGCCGACCCCTAGCTCGCTACAACCTCCCTTCAGGTAGTTCTAGAGAGCAAGAAGGTCTCCCCTGAGCCTCCTCTTCTCCAGACTGAACAATCCCAGCTCCCTCAGCCGCTCCTCATAAGGCCTGTGCTCCAGACCCTTCACCAGCTTTGTTGCCCTTCTTTGAACACGCTCCAGGGCCTCAATGTCTTTCTTGTAGTGAGGGGCCCAGAACTGGACACAGTACTCAAGGTGCGGCCTCACCAGAGCTGAGTACAGGGGGACAATTACTTCCCTACTCCTGCTGGTCACACTACTTCTGATACAAGCCAGGATGCCATTGGCCTTCTTGGCCACCCGGGCACATTGCTGGCTCATGTTTAGCCGAGCGTCAACCAACACCCCCAGGTCCATGTCCTCTACACAGTCTTCCAGCCACTCCGCCCCAAGCCTGTAGCGTTGCTTGGGGTTGCCGTGGCCAAAGTGTAGGACCCGGCATTTGGTCTTATTAAACCTCATCCCATTGGCTTCAGCCCAGCTCTCCAGCCTGTCCAGATCCCTCTGTAGGGCCTCGCTACCCTCAGGCAGATCGACACTTCCAGCCAACTTAGTGTCATCTGCAAACTTACTGAGGGTGCACTCAATGCCCTCATCCAGGTCATCAATAAAGATCTTGAAGAGGACAGGCCCCAGCACCGACCCCTGGGGAACCCCACTCGTGACCGGTCGCCAGCCGGATTTGGCTCCATTGACCACCACTCTCTGGGCCCGGCCCTCCAGCCAGTTCCTTACCCAGCCAAGAGTGTACCTGTCCAAGCCACGAACTGCCAGCTTCTGCAGGAGAATACTTGGGAGACAGTGTCAAAGGCTTTGCTGAAGTCTAGGTAGACTACATCAACAGCCTTTCCCTCATCCACCAGGCGGCTCACTAGATCATAGAAGGAGATCAGGTTGGTCAAGCAGGACCTGCCCTTCGTGAACCCATGCTGGCTAGGCCTGATCCCCCGGTAGTCCCGCACTTGCCGCGTGATCTCCCTCAAGACAATCTGTTCCATAACCTTCCCCGGCACCGAGGTCAGGCTAACAGGCCTGTAGTTCCCCGGGTCCTCCTTACAGCCCTTCTTGTAGATGGGAGTCACATTGGCAAGCTTCCAGTCTTCTGGTACTTCACCAGTCAACAAGGAGCGCTGAGAGATGATGGAAAGCGGCTCGGCTATCACCTCCGCCAGTTCCCTCAGCATTCTCGGGTGAATCTCATCCGGCCCCATGGACTTGTGACAGTCCAGTTGGAGTAGCAGGTCTCTGACTGTTTCCTCCTGAATCGTGGGTGGTTTAGCTTGCTCCCCAGCCGAGACTACCAGGTCAAAAAGCGGAGTACCCTGAGGATAACTGGTCTGACCTTTAAAGACAGACGTAAAGAAGACGTTCAGGACCTCTGCCTTTTCCTTATCCTCAGTAGTCACATTCCCAGCCTCATCCAGTAAAGAGTGGAGATTCTCCTTAGTTCTCCTCTTACTGTTGATATATTTGTAAAAGGGTTTCTTGTTTCTTTTTATCCCAGCGGCCAGATTGAGTTCGAGCTGGGCTTTCGCCTTTCTGATTTTCTCCCTGCGCATCTTCACAACTTCTCTGTACTCTTTCTGAGTCGCCCGTCCCTTCTTCCACAGGAGGTAGATTCTCTTTTTCTCCCGGAGCCTCAAGAATAGATCCCTATTCATCCACGCCGGTCTCCTTCCCCGCCGGCTCATTTTGCAGCTCAGGGGGACAGCCCGCTCCTGCGCCTGTAAGACTACCTTCTTGAAGAGCAACCAGTTGTCTTGGACCCCTTGACCCTCTAAGACCGAAACCCAGGGGACTCCCCCTACTAGTCTTCTAAACAATTCAAAGTCCGCCCTCCGGAAGTCCAAGGTAACAGTTTGGCTGTTCTTCCTCCTGGCTCCACCAAGAATCGAGAACTCTACCATCTCATGGTCACTCTGTCCAAGACAGCCCCCGACCTCCACATCTTCCACCAGACCTTCTCTGTTTGTGAACAGCAGGTCTAGCGGGGCAGCTCCTCTCGTAGGCTCTCTCACCAGCTGCATCAGAAAGTTATCCTCCATACACTCCAGAAACCTCCTAGACTGCTTCTTCTGCGCTGCGTTGTATTCCCAGCATATGTCAGGGAAGTTGAAGTCCCCCATGAGGACAAGGGCCGGCAATCTCGCAGCTTCTGCCAGCTGCTCATAGAACACCTCATCCGTCTCTTCATCCTGGTTCGGCGGTTTATAGCAGACGCCCACCAATATGTCTGCCTTGTCAGCCCTTCCCCTGATCTTTACCCATAGGGATTCAACCTTATCATCCCCAGCCACAAGCTCAGTAACATCAAAGCACTCTCTAACATACAGAGCCACACCACCACCCCTTCTTCCTTGCCTATCCTTCATGAAGAGCTTGGAGCCATCCATTGCAGCACTCCAGTCATGGGAGCAGTCCCACCATGTTTCCGTAATGGCGACTAGGTCATAGCTTGCCAGCCGCACCATGGCTTCCAACTCTTCCTGTTTGTTACCCATGCTGCGTGCATTGGTGTAGATGCACTTCAGCCGAGCCCCTCGCCTCATCCCTGATCCCATTGCCGCTCCCCCAGGCTCATCTCTAGCAGGCCTGGTTTTATCCCCTACCCCCTTCATAGCTAGTTTAAAGCCCTCTCCACAAGTCCTGCCAGCTCCTGGGCAAGGATCCGTTTCCCCCTTCGAGACAGGTGAGACCCATCAGCAGACCCCATGCCAGGTGCCGAGTAGACCGCCCCATGATCAAAGAACCCCAAATTCTTGCTTTTGCACCAGCCTTTCAGCCACGCGTTTATAAGGTGTGTTCTTCTGGTGGTCTCAGCATCCTTCCCTGCCACTGTAGGAATACAGGCAAATACTACCTGTACGCCTGCTCCTTCAACTAGCCTCCCCAGTCTCCTAAAGTCATTTTTCATAGTCCTCAGGTTTCCATCAGTGACCTCATCACTGCCAGCCTGAACTATCAATAAGGGATAATAATCAGAGGAGCGGATCAACCTAGGAAGTTTCCTAGAAATATCCCTGAGCCGGGCCCCAGGGAGGCAGCACACCTTCCTACGGGTGGGGGCAGGCCAACATATTGGGCCTTCAGTTCCTCCTAGAAGGGAGTCTCCTACGACTATCACCCTCCTTTCTTTACCGGAGGAGGCAGTCTTTAAGCGTGGAGTTGGACGCCTCTCCTTGGGAACGCTTGGAGGCAGTTCTCCCACTTCATCCTCAGCCACCACACCCTCCAGTTGCAGGGCTTCAACCCTATTCCATAGAGGCACCTGGGGAACCGAGGTAGGTCGGGATGGGGGTCGCCCGCATCGCCGAGCTGGGACCTGCTGCCATTCCTCCTCCACCCTCAAGTTAGCTCTCTCAGTTCGACCGCGGCAAGGGAGAGGGTCCACTACCATTTGGGGGTTGCAATCTCTGCGTCTTTCTCGCAGAGAGTCACACCACCAGTCAATCTCCCGCTCGCACTCTCTGATGGCTCTTAATCTCCCTACCTCCTCCCTAAGCTCCACCACCAGGCTGAGCAGCTCCTCCACCTGCTCGCACCTTGCACAAGTGGCATCCTTCCCATTCTCCCCCGGCAGCAGCAGGCTCAGGCACTCCCTACAGCCAGAGACCTGAACCGCTACGTTTCTCGGCAGGCCCTCTGTCTGGGTCGCCACAGTC
This sequence comes from Lophura swinhoii, assembly GCA_030408155.1. NCBI lineage: Eukaryota > Metazoa > Chordata > Aves > Galliformes > Phasianidae > Lophura > Lophura swinhoii. The sequence goes on from CM059478.1 coordinate 97,292, forward strand.
CTCTTGGGGCAAGCCCGCCGCCTGGTAGAGACCATGTTTGAACCTGCGCTCTCGAGGTCTGTCAGTAGGAGAGCTGATCTCCTGGACAAAGACAAGGACAAAGCACTGACGTGCCCTGCCACAAGACACACCGCCCACACCTGCTCCTGCGGTAATGTATGAGCAGCGCGGGCTGTGTTCACACTCTGACCTCCCTCCCCGGTGTCAGAGGAGGGTAACGCTCCGTTCTCACCTGGAATGGTAAGTGGGCCGAAGCTAGCTTTGGCCCTCCCAAGATCTGGTTTTGATTCCCCAATGAGCAGTCAAGGTCAGGCGCAAGAGATAAGAGCCAGCTCCGCCCCTGCAGCCTCAGCAGCCCGCCCACAAGCTGCCAGCCCCTGGCGCCGGCAGCGTGCTAGTGCTGCCTTCAAAAACAGCCCTGCTCTGAAGCTGGTCTCCTCAGCAATGACCGTTACACACGGCAGGAAGCTGTTTAAACTATCCCGTGATTGGGCTAGCTCCCCCCCCTGCTGCCCCTGCAGCCTCAGCAGCCCGCCCACAAGCTGCCAGCCCCCGGCGCTGGCAGCGTGCTAGTGCTGCCTTCAAAAACAGCTCTGCTCTGAAGCTGGTCTCCTCAGCGGCATCCCTGCTGGTCTGTCCTGTACCTTTTTCGTTTATTGAGTTATAACAGGACGGACTTCTAGTGCATCCATCAAAATTGGAGATTCAAGATCCGATTTAGATTGTTTATTTTCCTGATCAACACAGTCCGTTGATTCAGGAGTCTGGTCATTGTTTATTGAAATACTACGAACTTGACCTATTGGAAGATGTAGAATTGGTTTTTTTCCTGTTAGTATGCCAAGTTCCTGTTCTAACTTTTCAATACGATCTTTTAGAAGTTCGTTTTTGTTCACTAAAGTATTATTCCTTATTTCGGCATTGTTTAAAGCATTTAATAGCGGCCATGCCACTGTAGAAGCAGCTAATTGTCTTTCTCTAGTGACTAATATATCTTTGCCTAGTCCCTGGAAGTAATCCGCTAGGCGATATGGGGAAACATTTCCCACAACACGTAGTTGTGATAGTAGCCAATTCATAATAAGGGGATCCCACAAATCCTGGGATCTGCCCTGGAATTATTTTATCTAGGGGGGTAGTGTTCTCCCCCTTGAACCATTTACAGAAATTCCAAAGAAAGGACATAGTGCAAGTTTTAGTATATTCGGCTTGCCTGGCTGGCTCACCAAGTGTATAATCAATGAAAATTATATAAAGGAATATTATATAATTTAATAATATTAAGATGTTATAGTAATGAAAGAAGCAAGAGAGTTAGGCACAGCGAGACAAAGAGAATAAATAGGAGGCTTACCCGTGTCGTGGGCTCGCTCAGGAAACTCCAGTGGAGTGGATCTTCTGAAGAGAGAGAGAGAGATCCTTCCCCACTGGTAGTCAGCTCTTCAATGGGTCTAGGAGAGGTGGAGCCAGGCTCCACCCCTTCCTGCAGCACAGGTGAATTGCTTTCACCTGTGCTCCCAGGGCTGACTCATTGCTCGCCTCAGGTGACTAATCAGAGGTTCAGGCCGTGACTCAGCAGTTCCCATACACACCCCTAAAATATACCATTTCTACATCTAAAAATATCACCTTTCCTTCCTTTGTGTATGCTATTTTGCACCCCAAAAGTACCCAATTCCCTTTCTTGAAATACACCACTTTCCACCCCAAAAATACCACCCTTCCTCCCTCAAAACAGGCCATTTTCCACCCTCAAAAATACTGCCTTTCCTACCCAAAAATATGCTTTTCTCTTTTTTGCAGCCCAGAAATACCACCTTTCCTCCCCAATAATACGACATTTCCTGCACGTGAAAGGGAAGCACATACTTTTCTCTGCAGCAAACCAAGTGAGAGAGAGTCAGCAAGAGGAAGAGTGGCTAGTGTCCTACCTACAGCTCCATCCTTCTTCCTTTATGCACCATGTATTCTGGGAATGCTCCTCTTCTCTATAAGCCCCAAATACCCAAAAAGGGCTGTCAGCAGAACCGGATCTATTGCTTTACATGATGTTCTGATGTGGACCACTGACAACAAAAATCACAGCACCACAGCAGAGACCCTTCCCTGGTGGCAGTCAGCCCTTAAATGGGGTCTAGGAGAGGTGCAGCCAGGCTCCACCCTTCCATTCACACAGCTGAATCACCTTCACCTGTGCTCCTACAGCTGACTCAGTGCTTGCCTCAGGTGATCAATCAGTGGTTCAAGCCGTGACTCAACAGCTCCCATTCACAGGGCCGTTAAATGACAGATGTGTGTCACTGGGAGCTGTGGGTGTGCAAACAGCAGTCTGCATTGCCAGCAGTGATTTCAGCCCTTTGCTGTCTGGGCTGCTCACACAGATCTCAGCATCTGCTGTGTCAGCACTGAGATCTGTGCTCCCCAGTGCGTTAGAAGAGTCACCAACCAGCACCGAGGACAGACTGGGATCAAAGTGTGTGGACTATCACAGGTCATCCATTAGCCTCCCTTGGCAGACATTCACGTTATTCATTCCCTTTGCTCTGTGGCTGTATCAGCACTTAAAGGGCACAGCCTGAAGCTGTGATGCAGCACGTGGGGGGGGATGCAGCCCTGCAAGCACAGCTGGGGGCAGTTTGGCTGTGGGGTGGGGCAGAACCAGTCTCCACCCCTCCCTGATCCTATTTAAGGGCTGGGAAGGGTAGGGGCAGCATCTGGGCCTGGGGAGTGCTTCTTTTAGAGTGTAGGTGTGTGCCTTGCTATTTGCTTGCTGTTTGGGATGGAGCAGGTGATTCCTTTTCTATTGCAGGGCTGCAGTCTCTCTTTTTTCTGGGGAATCCTGACTGTATTTAAGGGCTGATAGCTGTTTATACCTGGAAGCTGCTTCCTTCACTTCAGAGTGTAGTTAAGTATTGTTCCTTGAAATGGGGTAAGTGGTTTCTTTTTTATTTCAGGGCTGTGATCTCTCTTTTTTGGGAGTTTCTAACTGCATTTAAGGGCTGGTAGCTGTAAGGGTAGTATCTGGACCTGGAGACTGCTTCCTGTGGGGTGAGCCCTTAGAATGGGGTGAGCAATTCCTGCTTTATTTCAGAGCTGTGAGCTTTACCTTTCTGCTGGGGTATCTCAAGCTGGATTAGAGCAGCTATTATCTTCTATGTGTGTTGTTCCTTCTTCAATGGTTCTCACCTCATAATCTCCAATCTGGGGCTCCAAACGTGGTTTGTCTGCTCCCACATCATCCTATTTCATGGCTGTAATTAATAGTGCCATGTGTTAATTTCACCCATGCAGAGTTGTTCAAGAGCATTCTGTAAATTGTTACTGTATATTAAATGATGTTCTGCATCTCTTCTGATTTCATTTTGCAGCTTAGTGGGGTCTAAGGATTGCCTGGGCTCCTCCAATCGGTGGTGTGAGATCTGTGCAGCAGGTAATAGAACATCATGAGCCCCATGTTGGTCTATTGTTTGTACGTAGGTAGGTTTGCCACGTGGTCTAACTCCCCCACAATGAACATCCACAGCTAGATCAAGTTGCTCGGAGCCTGACCCAGTTTCACCTTGAAAAGGATAGCGCATTCACCACGTCTCTGGCAACCTGTTCCACTGCCTCACCACCCTCACTGTGGAAGACATTTTTTGTATATCTAACCTCAATTTTCCTTTCTTCTTTCCTTAAGGCATTGAAAGGCTGTTACCAGGTCACCTTGGAGCCTTCACTTCTCCAGGCTGAACAGCCCAGCTCTCTCTTCTTATAGGAGAGGTGTTCCATCCCTCGGTTCATCTTTGTGGCTGTACTCTGGATGTGCTCCCACAGCTCCATGTTTCTCCTGCACTGAGGACTCCACATCCAGATGCAGCACTCGAGGTGAGGCCTCACCAGCGCGGAGCAGAGGGGCGGGGATCGCCTCCCTTCAGCTGCTGACTGCGCATCTTTGGATGCAACTAAGGATACGGTTGGCTTTCTGGGCTGGAAGGGCACACTGCTGATTTGTGTCCAGCTCCCACCCACCAGTACCCCCAGGCCTTATGGGGCAGGACTACGCTCAGTCCTTTCATCCCCCAGCATGTTTTGGTGGTGAGTGTTCCCTCATCCCAGCTGCTGACCCTGCACTTGGATTTGTGCCCCTACTCAGCCTGTTGAGGTCCTTCTGGATGGCATCTCGTCCCTCCGGTGTGTCGCTGCGCTCCACAGCTTGGTGTCATTAGGGTGCACTTGATCCTACTGTTGATGTCACTGATGAAGGGGCAATCCCAGATGTTTGTAGAAGCTGACTGTAGAATCCCTTGAGAGCAGCCCTGCGGAGAAGGACTTGGGGATCCTGGTGGATGAGAAGCTGGAGATGAGCCAGCAGAGTGTGCTTGCAGCCTGGAAGGCCAACTATATCCTTGGCTGCATTAAAAGAGGGGTGGCCAGCAGGGAGAGGGAGGTGATCGTCCCCCTCTACTCAGCTCTTGTAAGGCCCCATCTGCAGTACTGCGTCCAGGCCTGGAGCCCCAGCACAGGAAGGACATGGAGCTTTTGCTTTCGGAGCGGGTCCAGAGGAGGGCACTAAGATGATCAGAGGGCTGGAGCACCTTTCTCCTATGAAGAAAGGTTGAGGGAACTGGGATTGTTTCTCTTGGAGAAGAGAAGGCTCCGGAGAGACCTCATCACAGCCTTCTAATACTCAAAGGGAGTGCATAAGCAGGAGGGGGAATGGCTGTTTACGAGGGTGGCTAGTGATAGGAGAAGGGGAAATGGTTTTAAACTGAGCCAGGGGTGGCCTAGGTTGGTTATTAGGAGGAAGTTTTTCACGCAGAGGGTGGTGACGCCCTGGAACAAGTGCTTTAGGGTCACTTCCAGGAGGATCTGCTCTGCGATCTTTCCCAGCACAGAGGTAAGACTGACATGGTGGTAGTTCCCTATCCTTAATAACAGGTGTGCTGTTGCTTTTTTCTACTCACCAGGGACTTCACCTGACTGCTTTGACTTCTCAAATACCATTGAGAGTGGCTCGGTGACTGCAGCGGTGAATTTCCTCAGAACTCTGGGACTCATCTCTCCAGGACCCAAAGGCTCCTGGATGCCTGGATGTTTGGATCCTCAGGTGGTCCAGAACCTGATGTCCCATCACAGTGTGGGATGGGGAGAGGTCTGTGGGACTGGCATTGCTTCCTCAATCCCCACCTAGCAAACCAAAGGTGAGGGCTGTGTCTAACGAGCAGTTATCAGAGAAGAGGGAAGCAAAAATGGTGTTGGGTATTTGAGCTTTTTCCTAGGTGTTGTTCCCAGCTGCAGTGCTGCCGGTAAGCAGCATCAGGCACAGTGTGCAGCCACGCTCCTCTGAGAAAGGAGCACTACAGCGCATGTTTGTGAAAAGGCGCTACCCTACGTATGTGTGGCAATGCCTTCATTACTGTCTTGTGTCCAACAGGTGGCAGCAGAGAGCTGTGGTGCTCCAGAGTGCTGTAATGACTGCACAGAGAGATGAGTGGCTCTTTGTGAGAGCAGCCAGGAACTGAAATCTGCATTTCCTGGAATGCCCTGGAACCTCACTTTGCTGACTGGTAATTGTCTGCCCAACAGGTAAGGGCAATGCACACCCACCAGTGTTTATCCATTCCATAGCATGGCACAACATGGTGCTCTCAGAGCTCTTAATTGCACTTTATGGTGCCCAGAAGGCTGCCTGTCCTTTTCTTGCTGTGTTCTCCTTGTCTCTGGCCTTTCACTGCAGTGTTCTCCTTCCCTTTGCCCTTGCTGTTCCTATTACATTCTCTTGCCCTCCTGTTTTTGCGTTCCATGCCACATTCTCTTGGCCATTGCCCTTGGCTTTCTTTGCCGCATTCTCTTCAGCATTCGGTTTTGGCATTCCCTGCCACGTTCTCTTGCCCTCCTGTTCTGGCATTTCCTTCTGTGTTCTCTTGGCCACTGCCCTTTGCATTTCTGTCCATGTTCTCTTGGCCTTTGCCTTTGCCTGGGCATTCCCTTGCCTTCCTGTTTTTGTGTTCCATGCCACATTCTCTTGGCCATCGCCCTTGGCTTTCTGTTGCCACATTCTCTTCAGCATTTGGTTTTGGCGTTCCCGGCAGCATTCTCTTGCCCTCCTATTTTGGCATTTCCTTCTGTGTTCTCTTGGCCCTTGCCTGGGCATTCCCTGCGGCATTCTCTTTGACCTCCTGTTTTGATGTTCCAGCCGCATTCTGCATTGGCCTTCTTTGCCGCGTTCTCTTTGGCCTCCTATTTTGGCACTTCCTGCCATGTTTTTTCTTAGTCCTTGCCTGGGCATTCCATGCCATGCTCCCTTCCATTTTGGCATTTCTTGTTTTGTTCTCTTGACCTTTGCCCTTGGCCTTTTCTGCTGTGGTCTCTTTGGCTGTATATTTTGGCCATTCCTGTTGCGTTCTCCTTGCCCTCACCTTGGCTTTCCATTGGGTGCTCTCTTTGCTTTTGCCCTTACCTTAACCTTGGCTGTTTGCTTTGCATTTACCTTGGCTTTCCATGGGAGTTCTGCTTCCCTTTGCCTTTGGCACTCTGGGAATAGCTGGGAGGCAGCGTTAATGTTAACCTTAACCTGAACCCATAACTGAATGGGAGTTCTAACGGTAATTTATGTTAATCTGCAGTGTATCTGTAAACCAAACCCTTAACCCAATATTAAAAATGTCTCTTACCCTAAATGCTGACAAATGTTTTCTGTCCAAGTCATCTTAATTGTAATTGTAGTGCAGAATACTATTGTTAAACTAACTGTAACTTCAAACCTTTATAGGTTTGCATTAATTATATTCCTAACGCTCCCTTGCATCATCATTAGAGCAACATGCGGAGGGTGCAGCCCTATATATGTGGGGCAGTGCCTTCATTACTGTCTTGTGTTCAACAGGTGGCAACAGAGAGCTGAGGTCTTCCCGAGTGCTGTAACAGCTGCACAGAGAGATGAGTGGGTCTTCACGAGAACGGCAAGGAACTGGAATCTGCATTTCCTGGAGTGCCCCGGAACTTGACTTTGCTGACTGGTAATTGTCTGCCCAGCAGATAAGGGCAATGCACACCCACCAGTGTTTACGCATTACTTACTGAGACACAAGGTAGGGTTTCCAGAGCTCATTTCTACATTTCACGGTGCACCAAATGCTGCCTGTCTTCTTCTTCCTGCATTCTCCTTGCTTCTGGGCTTTCACTGCAGTGTTCTCCTTCCCTTTGCCCTGGCTTTCCCTGTTGTGTTCTCTTGCCCTTCCGTTTTGTTTTTCCTCATGGCATTCTCTTGGCCATTGCCTTTGGCCTTCTTTGCTGTGTTCTCTTTGGCTTTGGCCATCTGTGCCACACTCTCTTGGCCTTTGTCCTTGGCCTTCTTTGCCACGTTCTCTTTGGCCTCCTGTTTTAGCGTTCCCTGCGACGTTCTCTTTGGCCTTCGGTTTTGGCATTCCTGGCTGCATTCTCTTTGGCCATTGCCTTTGGCCTTCTTTGCCATGTTCTTTTTGGCCTCTTGTTTTTGCATTCCCTACAGCATTCTCTTTGGGCCCCTTGTTCCAGCATTCCCTGTGATGTTCTCTTTGGCCATTGCTCCTGACCTTCTTTGCCACATTCCCTTTGCCCTCTTGTTTTGGCATTCCTTACGGCGTTCTCTTTGGCAGTCAGTTTTGGCCTTCTGTGCCGTGTTCTCTTTGGCCATTGCCCTTGACCTTCTGCATTGGCCTTCTGTGCAGCATTCTCATGGACCTTGCCCTCCATTGCAGGCCATTCTGGCCTTCTCTGTGTTGTTCTCTTTGGTCTCTGTTTTGGCGTTTTCTGTGGCCTTTTCTTTGGGCCTGACCTCTGATGAGGTCTTCTCTTTGGTGTTCTCCATGCCTTTGCCATCCCTTTGCCTTTGCTGTTGCCTTCCATTGTGTTTCATCTATGCCTTTGCCCTCTGTTTTGGTGTTCTCTCAGGTGTTCTCCTTGCCTTTTGGTCTTGCCTTTGCCTTGGCCTTCCCTAACGGTCACTCTGAGCATAATCCTAATATACCTAACCCTAATACCTTCACCCTGACCCTAATGAGCTCTGAACCCCAAATGCAGTGCTAAGTGTAACCATGACTGTATAGATAACTGTACTACCTGTCCAAATTAACCCTGAACCTACCCTTCAATTGAGCACTAAACCCATCTGTAACCTTCTGTGTAATACTAACAAAAATCCTACACCTTCCCTGTTAAATACTCCTAACCTTAATCTTACTCCATTTCTTGGAGTAGTGTTTGGCTTCCATGTTTTGTGGGGGCAGACTTACGGTGAGCGTCATTTGTGTCTTGGCCTTCCTCTTTCTAAAGCGTGTCTCTCTGTATTACAGGTGAAGATGTCTTCAGCACTTCCAGTCGATGACTTCCCCCCTGGGATGCCATTAGCTTTCCAGGCCTCCCACACTGACCACCAGCTTGGTTCGGTTGAGCCGTTACCCATATCCCCCTGTCCGTTCCCTTTCCATAGTCTTCCTTTTACTCTGCCACAAGCCTCTACCACCGCCCAAGGTTGCCGCAGGCAATGTGGGGGATGCGGCACTCAGTCTCATTATAGTTCATCCCATTGGCCTCAGCCTAGCAATCCAACCCACCTGCACCCTTCCTTAGGACCCTTCTACTCCCAGGCCAATCAATACTTCCTTCTGATGTGATTTGTGTTCCTTCCCAGCCACTTTTACCCTTGTGCCCCTTTGTGGACATTTTGAGAGTTGCACTGACTTCAGTGTGTGCATTCAATTTATGTAAACCAAATTGGCGTTAGCTTTACAATCAATTTACGTAAACCAAATTGGCTTTAGCTTTGTCTTGCTTACGGGGTTGGGTTAGCTTTGCTTAGTTTGTTTCTACCGCAGGGCTAACCCAACCCCGTAAACAACACCCAAGGGCCGTTGGAGGCGATTTGTGTTCCTTCCCGGCCAGTCTGAGACTCGTGCCCCATGGGGGCCTGTCTGAGAATTACATTTTCTTTTGGATGGGCTGAGATCTGCACAGCTTTTGAGGTGGATGGCAGTATACAATGTTTGTGAAAATGTAATGTCACGAATGGGGTATGGAGGCTTCGTGACCTTTCTCTGGTTAGTCTGACATATATGTAAACCATGTCTTGCAACTGTGCTGAGTATGTGTGTGCTGGACCTGTAAATTGCGTCGGGCCATGGACAGAATGTATGGATGCTGCGCCTATAAACTAAGTCTTGGAATTCAAATGAATAGAGGTTGCCATACGCAATCATTATCACCTCTTGCAGTGGTCAGCTCCTTCAAGCTGCCTCCTTTATTTCTGTCTCGTCTGTATGTGCTCTTCCCCTCTTCTGCTCTTCTAGTGCTCCCGTCAGCACCCAATTTCTGCACCACAGGTCTATGTCGGACTTTATTTTGGGGTGCAGGAAGGGACATAGAGCAGAGATTTGTACAAGAACAGCTATTGTGCTCTATTATTTTCCTTTGCTTTTTCGTGTTGTTGCTGCTGCTGTTGCTTCTGGATGGGTTGATGTTGGTTTCGTCTGTTTGTTTTCCCAGTTGTTCATCTGTTGTTTCTGCCTTGGTGTCCTGCTCCTTCTGCATTGCAGTGCACTGGTTTCTTTTCAGTTTTGTTGATTTTAATTCCCCATCTGTTTCTGTTCTTTGAACTACTTTTTCCTGCCCTAAGCGTATGCCCTTGTGTGTGTGAGGGTTTCAAGGGATTTAGCTTTGCTTTCCTTGGCTTTCTAGTACTTTGTCTTGCTTTGATCTTTCCCAGTTTTGCTTCTCCGAGGGTGTGGGGTGAGGGTGTGGGGTGAGGGTGTGGGGTGAGGGTGTGGGGTGAGGGTGTGGGGTGAGGGTGTGGGGTGAGGGTGTGGGGTGAGGGTGTGGGGTGAGGGTGTGGGGTGAGGGTGTGGGGTGAGGGTGTGGGGTAGGGTTAGGGGTAGGGTTAGGGGTAGGGTTAGGGTTAGGGGTAGGGTTAGGGTTAGGGGTAGGGTTAGGGTTAGGGTTAGGGTTAGGGTTAGGGTTAGGGTTAGGGTTAGGGTTAGGGTTAGGGTTAGGGTTAGGGTTAGGGTTAGGGTTAGGGTTAGGGTTAGGGTTAGGGTTAGGGTTAGGGTTAGGGTTAGGGTTAGGGTTAGGGTTAGGGTTAGGGTTAGGGTTAGGGTTAGGGTTAGGGTTAGGGTTAGGGTTAGGGTTAGGGTTAGGGTTAGGGTTAGGGTTAGGGTTAGGGTTAGGGTTAGGGTTAGGGTTAGGGTTAGGGTTAGGGTTAGGGTTAGGGTTAGGGTTAGGGTTAGGGTTAGGGTTAGGGTTAGGGTTAGGGTTAGGGTTAGGGTTAGGGTTAGGGTTAGGGTTAGGGTTAGGGTTAGGGTTAGGGTTAGGGTTAGGGTTAGGGTTAGGGTTAGGGTTAGGGTTAGGGTTAGGGTTAGGGTTAGGGTTAGGGTTAGGGTTAGGGTTAGGGTTAGGGTTAGGGTTAGGGTTAGGGTTAGGGTTAGGGTTAGGGTTAGGGTTAGGGTTAGGGTTAGGGTTAGGGTTAGGGTTAGGGTTAGGGTTAGGGTTAGGGTTAGGGTTAGGGTTAGGGTTAGGGTTAGGGTTAGGGTTAGGGTTAGGGTTAGGGTTAGGGTTAGGGTTAGGGTTAGGGTTAGGGTTAGGGTTAGGGTTAGGGTTAGGGTTAGGGTTAGGGTTAGGGTTAGGGTTAGGGTTAGGGTTAGGGTTAGGGTTAGGGTTAGGGTTAGGGTTAGGGTTAGGGTTAGGGTTAGGGTTAGGGTTAGGGTTAGGGTTAGGGTTAGGGTTAGGGTTAGGGTTAGGGTTAGGGTTAGGGTTAGGGTTAGGGTTAGGGTTAGGGTTAGGGTTAGGGTTAGGGTTAGGGTTAGGGTTAGGGTTAGGGTTAGGGTTAGGGTTAGGGTTAGGGTTAGGGTTAGGGTTAGGGTTAGGGTTAGGGTTAGGGTTAGGGTTAGGGTTAGGGTTAGGGTTAGGGTTAGGGTTAGGGTTAGGGTTAGGGTTAGGGTTAGGGTTAGGGTTAGGGTTAGGGTTAGGGTTAGGGTTAGGGTTAGGGTTAGGGTTAGGGTTAGGGTTAGGGTTAGGGTTAGGGTTAGGGTTAGGGTTAGGGTTAGGGTTAGGGTTAGGGTTAGGGTTAGGGTTAGGGTTAGGGTTAGGGTTAGGGTTAGGGTTAGGGTTAGGGTTAGGGTTAGGGTTAGGGTTAGGGTTAGGGTTAGGGTTAGGGTTAGGGTTAGGGTTAGGGTTAGGGTTAGGGTTAGGGTTAGGGTTAGGGTTAGGGTTAGGGTTAGGGTTAGGGTTAGGGTTAGGGTTAGGGTTAGGGTTAGGGTTAGGGTTAGGGTTAGGGTTAGGGTTAGGGTTAGGGTTAGGGTTAGGGTTAGGGTTAGGGTTAGGGTTAGGGTTAGGGTTAGGGTTAGGGTTAGGGTTAGGGTTAGGGTTAGGGTTAGGGTTAGGGTTAGGGTTAGGGTTAGGGTTAGGGTTAGGGTTAGGGTTAGGGTTAGGGTTAGGGTTAGGGTTAGGGTTAGGGTTAGGGTTAGGGTTAGGGTTAGGGTTAGGGTTAGGGTTAGGGTTAGGGTTAGGGTTAGGGTTAGGGTTAGGGTTAGGGTTAGGGTTAGGGTTAGGGTTAGGGTTAGGGTTAGGGTTAGGGTTAGGGTTAGGGTTAGGGTTAGGGTTAGGGTTAGGGTTAGGGTTAGGGTTAGGGTTAGGGTTAGGGTTAGGGTTAGGGTTAGGGTTAGGGTTAGGGTTAGGGTTAGGGTTAGGGTTAGGGTTAGGGTTAGGGTTAGGGTTAGGGTTAGGGTTAGGGTTAGGGTTAGGGTTAGGGTTAGGGTTAGGGTTAGGGTTAGGGTTAGGGTTAGGGTTAGGGTTAGGGTTAGGGTTAGGGTTAGGGTTAGGGTTAGGGTTAGGGTTAGGGTTAGGGTTAGGGTTAGGGTTAGGGTTAGGGTTAGGGTTAGGGTTAGGGTTAGGGTTAGGGTTAGGGTTAGGGTTAGGGTTAGGGTTAGGGTTAGGGTTAGGGTTAGGGTTAGGGTTAGGGTTAGGGTTAGGGTTAGGGTTAGGGTTAGGGTTAGGGTTAGGGTTAGGGTTAGGGTTAGGGTTAGGGTTAGGGTTAGGGTTAGGGTTAGGGTTAGGGTTAGGGTTAGGGTTAGGGTTAGGGTTAGGGTTAGGGTTAGGGTTAGGGTTAGGGTTAGGGTTAGGGTTAGGGTTAGGGTTAGGGTTAGGGTTAGGGTTAGGGTTAGGGTTAGGGTTAGGGTTAGGGTTAGGGTTAGGGTTAGGGTTAGGGTTAGGGTTAGGGTTAGGGTTAGGGTTAGGGTTAGGGTTAGGGTTAGGGTTAGGGTTAGGGTTAGGGTTAGGGTTAGGGTTAGGGTTAGGGTTAGGGTTAGGGTTAGGGTTAGGGTTAGGGTTAGGGTTAGGGTTAGGGTTAGGGTTAGGGTTAGGGTTAGGGTTAGGGTTAGGGTTAGGGTTAGGGTTAGGGTTAGGGTTAGGGTTAGGGTTAGGGTTAGGGTTAGGGTTAGGGTTAGGGTTAGGGTTAGGGTTAGGGTTAGGGTTAGGGTTAGGGTTAGGGTTAGGGTTAGGGTTAGGGTTAGGGTTAGGGTTAGGGTTAGGGTTAGGGTTAGGGTTAGGGTTAGGGTTAGGGTTAGGGTTAGGGTTAGGGTTAGGGTTAGGGTTAGGGTTAGGGTTAGGGTTAGGGTTAGGGTTAGGGTTAGGGTTAGGGTTAGGGTTAGGGTTAGGGTTAGGGTTAGGGTTAGGGTTAGGGTTAGGGTTAGGGTTAGGGTTAGGGTTAGGGTTAGGGTTAGGGTTAGGGTTAGGGTTAGGGTTAGGGTTAGGGTTAGGGTTAGGGTTAGGGTTAGGGTTAGGGTTAGGGTTAGGGTTAGGGTTAGGGTTAGGGTTAGGGTTAGGGTTAGGGTTAGGGTTAGGGTTAGGGTTAGGGTTAGGGTTAGGGTTAGGGTTAGGGTTAGGGTTAGGGTTAGGGTTAGGGTTAGGGTTAGGGTTAGGGTTAGGGTTAGGGTTAGGGTTAGGGTTAGGGTTAGGGTTAGGGTTAGGGTTAGGGTTAGGGTTAGGGTTAGGGTTAGGGTTAGGGTTAGGGTTAGGGTTAGGGTTAGGGTTAGGGTTAGGGTTAGGGTTAGGGTTAGGGTTAGGGTTAGGGTTAGGGTTAGGGTTAGGGTTAGGGTTAGGGTTAGGGTTAGGGTTAGGGTTAGGGTTAGGGTTAGGGTTAGGGTTAGGGTTAGGGTTAGGGTTAGGGTTAGGGTTAGGGTTAGGGTTAGGGTTAGGGTTAGGGTTAGGGTTAGGGTTAGGGTTAGGGTTAGGGTTAGGGTTAGGGTTAGGGTTAGGGTTAGGGTTAGGGTTAGGGTTAGGGTTAGGGTTAGGGTTAGGGTTAGGGTTAGGGTTAGGGTTAGGGTTAGGGTTAGGGTTAGGGTTAGGGTTAGGGTTAGGGTTAGGGTTAGGGTTAGGGTTAGGGTTAGGGTTAGGGTTAGGGTTAGGGTTAGGGTTAGGGTTAGGGTTAGGGTTAGGGTTAGGGTTAGGGTTAGGGTTAGGGTTAGGGTTAGGGTTAGGGTTAGGGTTAGGGTTAGGGTTAGGGTTAGGGTTAGGGTTAGGGTTAGGGTTAGGGTTAGGGTTAGGGTTAGGGTTAGGGTTAGGGTTAGGGTTAGGGTTAGGGTTAGGGTTAGGGTTAGGGTTAGGGTTAGGGTTAGGGTTAGGGTTAGGGTTAGGGTTAGGGTTAGGGTTAGGGTTAGGGTTAGGGTTAGGGTTAGGGTTAGGGTTAGGGTTAGGGTTAGGGTTAGGGTTAGGGTTAGGGTTAGGGTTAGGGTTAGGGTTAGGGTTAGGGTTAGGGTTAGGGTTAGGGTTAGGGTTAGGGTTAGGGTTAGGGTTAGGGTTAGGGTTAGGGTTAGGGTTAGGGTTAGGGTTAGGGTTAGGGTTAGGGTTAGGGTTAGGGTTAGGGTTAGGGTTAGGGTTAGGGTTAGGGTTAGGGTTAGGGTTAGGGTTAGGGTTAGGGTTAGGGTTAGGGTTAGGGTTAGGGTTAGGGTTAGGGTTAGGGTTAGGGTTAGGGTTAGGGTTAGGGTTAGGGTTAGGGTTAGGGTTAGGGTTAGGGTTAGGGTTAGGGTTAGGGTTAGGGTTAGGGTTAGGGTTAGGGTTAGGGTTAGGGTTAGGGTTAGGGTTAGGGTTAGGGTTAGGGTTAGGGTTAGGGTTAGGGTTAGGGTTAGGGTTAGGGTTAGGGTTAGGGTTAGGGTTAGGGTTAGGGTTAGGGTTAGGGTTAGGGTTAGGGTTAGGGTTAGGGTTAGGGTTAGGGTTAGGGTTAGGGTTAGGGTTAGGGTTAGGGTTAGGGTTAGGGTTAGGGTTAGGGTTAGGGTTAGGGTTAGGGTTAGGGTTAGGGTTAGGGTTAGGGTTAGGGTTAGGGTTAGGGTTAGGGTTAGGGTTAGGGTTAGGGTTAGGGTTAGGGTTAGGGTTAGGGTTAGGGTTAGGGTTAGGGTTAGGGTTAGGGTTAGGGTTAGGGTTAGGGTTAGGGTTAGGGTTAGGGTTAGGGTTAGGGTTAGGGTTAGGGTTAGGGTTAGGGTTAGGGTTAGGGTTAGGGTTAGGGTTAGGGTTAGGGTTAGGGTTAGGGTTAGGGTTAGGGTTAGGGTTAGGGTTAGGGTTAGGGTTAGGGTTAGGGTTAGGGTTAGGGTTAGGGTTAGGGTTAGGGTTAGGGTTAGGGTTAGGGTTAGGGTTAGGGTTAGGGTTAGGGTTAGGGTTAGGGTTAGGGTTAGGGTTAGGGTTAGGGTTAGGGTTAGGGTTAGGGTTAGGGTTAGGGTTAGGGTTAGGGTTAGGGTTAGGGTTAGGGTTAGGGTTAGGGTTAGGGTTAGGGTTAGGGTTAGGGTTAGGGTTAGGGTTAGGGTTAGGGTTAGGGTTAGGGTTAGGGTTAGGGTTAGGGTTAGGGTTAGGGTTAGGGTTAGGGTTAGGGTTAGGGTTAGGGTTAGGGTTAGGGTTAGGGTTAGGGTTAGGGTTAGGGTTAGGGTTAGGGTTAGGGTTAGGGTTAGGGTTAGGGTTAGGGTTAGGGTTAGGGTTAGGGTTAGGGTTAGGGTTAGGGTTAGGGTTAGGGTTAGGGTTAGGGTTAGGGTTAGGGTTAGGGTTAGGGTTAGGGTTAGGGTTAGGGTTAGGGTTAGGGTTAGGGTTAGGGTTAGGGTTAGGGTTAGGGTTAGGGTTAGGGTTAGGGTTAGGGTTAGGGTTAGGGTTAGGGTTAGGGTTAGGGTTAGGGTTAGGGTTAGGGTTAGGGTTAGGGTTAGGGTTAGGGTTAGGGTTAG